>JAKOGI010002639.1:20000-80000 GCA_029747015.1 Carnegiea gigantea | reverse complement strand
GTGTATATATATATAATTTGAGTGCCTACCTTAATTGAGGTGGTTACATGTATATTTATATGAATCCATTAGGGTTAGGAGTACAAGTACTAGGTCCAAGGTCCGATAACAAAAGGTTATACACACACACACACATATAGTATTACACCCCCTCAATCTGTACAGGGTGGAATAATAGAGATATTAGTCTTTAACTGATGAAACTTCTGTGACATTATGCTTTTGGTGAAGATATTGAGACTACGTAGAGATGAAGTTCACCTGGAGATGTTGCGTACTCGCCATTTCACGAACAAAGTGATAATTAACCTTGATATGCTTGATGTGACTGTGAGGAATCGCATTGGTAGCTAGGTAGGTTGCAGAAATATTGTTGCAAAAGAGTCTAATAGAAACTTAGTACCAGAATACCCAAGTCCCATAGAAGCTGACATAGCCACTGTATTTCAACAGCAGTATAAGCAACAACACGATAATCAACTTCAGTAGAGGAACAAGTAACAGTGGGTTGCTTCTTGGAACGTCGAGAGATAAGATTAGCACTAAGAAGTACAGCAAACCCAGTAATGGAACGGCTGCTACCAAGACACTCAGTCCAATCAAAATCATAAAAAGAAACCATCAAGTCCAACCCTAGAGTTGGCCTTAAAGAATAGGCTATGATTCGATATGCCCTGCAAATATCTGAAGATATGCTTAACAACATACAAGTGAGAGGCACAAGGAGCGTGCATAAATTGGAAGACTACATGTCCACATAAGCAATATCAATTCTTATCATGGTAAGCTACTATAATGCACTAACTATGCAATAATACTAAGACGGATTAGAGAGTAACTCACCATCATCCAAACTTAGTGTAGCCTGGAAGCACACTGTGTGCACATAGATTTGAGAGTGTGAAATTGAAATTTTCTAAGCAGGTCAGTAACATTTTTGTGCTTAGAGAGGAAAAGACCAGAGAAAGTGCGAATAGTATGAAACCCAAGGAAATAATGAAGGTCATCTAGATCCGTCATGGAAAAGTGAGAAGAAAGAGTGGCAATGAAGGACTAAACAAGGGCAGGATCATTATTAGTCAAGAGAATGTTATCAACATACAAAACAAGAACCAGAATGTGAGATTGTTGATGACAAACAAACATGGAAGGGCCAACTTTGTTGCATTGAAAACCTCGAGACACCTTGAAGGAGCTCAAATGATGAATCCAAGCATGAGGTGTTTGTTTCAAGCCATGAAGTAATTTCTTAAGACGACAAGCGTGGTTAGGGGATTGTGGCTAAATAAAACCACGAGGTTGCTTCATAAAGACTACCTCATCAAGATAACCATGAAAAAAAAACATTTTTCACATCAAGTTGATGAATAATCCAATTGCAAGAGACAATAATAAAGAGAATTAAACAAACAGTAAAAGCTTTAACAACTGGAGTAAATGTCTCATGATAATCAATATCTGCTTGTTGGCGATTTCCAAGAGCTACAAGGTGTGCCTTATAGCAATCAACTGAACCATCTGAGGCATACTTTGTTTTATAAATCCACTTACAACCCATAACATGCATAGATAGAGTATGAGGCACAAGCTCCCAAGTATCACTTTCTAAAAATGCATTGAATTCCATATTCATGGCTTGAGACCAAGTCGGGAATTTAGCCGCCTTAGAAGAGCAAGTAGGGTCTGCATCCACATGATTTGTAACAAGTGATGAATGGTTTTTGGTTTAAAAATACCTGACTTAAAATAAGTTGCACAGGATGCTGAGAATGGGAGATATGTCCATCGTGGGCTAAAGTGGAGATCTCAAGAGGAGGGCTATGGGGCTCACGAGGTGGGCTGGAGATATGGATGGTTAGGGATGGGGGTTGCATTGACAACATTGGGCTGGGCTGGGTGGTGGAGTGAGGAGGGGGTTGAGCCGTAGTAGAGTGAGGTATAGGCGCACTAGAGGGACCCACCAGAGTGGACGCTAGAATGGGCTAGGCCGGATGATCACTAGGATCATGGAATCCGCAAAGTAGAGGAGAAACATCTGGCTAAGCTGTGGACACAAAAGGAAAGCAAGTTGGGCTAGGCCAAGAAAGAGGAGCACAGGTCGTGGGCAAGGAGTGAGCTAGATTGAGCGAGGGATGCGGGAAAGATGCAGACACTGGTTGGGCATAGGGTGGCAATGGGGTGGGTATGGGGCAGGTTTAGTCGTACCCTCACCTATACTTATTTTCAAGATTAATACTCATACCCATACCCATTGGGTATTATAGAGTTATACCCATACCCATACCCACTGGGTATAGCGGGTATGTGGGTTTTGTTTGGTACATATAGACAAAACAGAATTAAACCCATTTTGTACCCACATTCCATGTCAAATAACCAATATATCACAATAACACCAAGCTTCCAACAACATATCATATCACATCAAATACAACTAAAAGTTTGTCAATCAAAGTAATAAATTAGCACTTGAAATTATAGTTTTAAACAATATATTCCGTCGAAATCTTGAATATCATATAATTCAAAGCAATTAGTAAAATATTCAAGTACAAGTAACACATTAGAACTTTAACCAAGCAAGTGTGAGTTTTATATGGGGTGGGTAAAAGATGAGTATGGGGCGAGTATTGATAAAATAGGTACGGGGCAGGTAGGGCCTATACCCATACTCATACCCATTTTAGCAATATCTGTCCCATACCCATTTTTTCTATTTTCACCACCCATACCCATACCAATTAGAGAGGGTTTTGTAGGTTTTATACGAGCACAAATTTTTTTATCGGCCCTAGTTGGGCATAGTAGGGGTAGGCGGCCAAGATGAAAAATATGTCATGAGAGGAGGTTCAGACTTGGAGGCAAGGATAGTGGAATAGGGGAAAAAAATTGTTCATGAAATATAACATGATGAATTATATACGTGTGACTCGTGAGAGGATTAAGGCGCTTATAGGCCTTGTAGTGTGGGGCATAACCAAGGAAGTAACACCTAAATGAGCAAGGTTAAAGCTGTTTTGCGTATAAGAAATCAAGTTAGGAAAACATTGTGACCCAAAAACTCGAAAAAAACAATAAACAGGTGGTTTTGAAAAGAGTTTTTAAAACAGTGATAGACCTTGTAAAATATGAGTAGGGAAGCGATTTATGACATAGACAGTTGTAAGAACAGCATTAGACCAATAGATATCAGGCATTTGAGCATTGATAAGAAATGTCCTAGCCATGTCAACTATGCGTATGTGCTTTCTTTCAGCAACGCTATTCTGTTGTTGTGTATTAGGAGCTGATTTATGAAAATATATGCTATGTTACAATAGAAAACTACCAAAAGCAAGATTTTCATCCTCTCGCCCCCTTACTTTGAAAGTAAACAATTGTGGTATTGAAAAGATTTTCCACTAACTTTCGAAAATAAGTGAATGTGACAAAAGCATCAGATTTCTTTTTCAAAGGATATAGCCATGAATAACGAGAGAAATCATTAACAAAAAGAACATAGTATTTGTACCCATTAGTAGAATAAGATTGAGATTGCCATAAATCACTATGAATCAAAGACAACAGTCTATCAGAAAAATGCTCAACCTTAGAAAAAGGTCGTCTAATAGATTTGCCCAAACAACATGAAACATAATCTTTGGAAAATTTTGTTACCCTAATAATGAAGAAAATCTAAAGTCCTAGAACTACAGTGGCCTAACATACGATGCCATGTTTTAGCAGGAGGATGACAGGAGAACAGAGCTTAAGGTGTAGTTGACGGGAAGACAAAAGGGTAGATATCTCCATCACTTCGGACACGAAGTAGAGCAGTCCTCGTCGTTTTCTCCTGAATAGAAACAAAAGTAGCGTCAAAAGCAATTATTATCTTTGCATCATCATTTTATTGAAATCAAATTATGAGTTAATTGAGGAACCTAAACAGAGAATTTAATTTCAATAATTTATAAGAAGTAGGTAAAGTACATTACTAATATGTGTGATTTGAAGCTTAGCCCCATTACCCACAACTATACAAGTAGTGCCATTGTTGTCTTAAAATATACCGCAAGCGTACGGTATAGCTGTAGCTAGCAACCGGCGAGTACGGGTCGTGTGCACATGGAACTCGCTTTTAATCACCAGAACTAATTTAAACACTCAATCTAGGCAAAATAAATTTGAGTGCTTAACAATCGTCCAACGATTAGGGAAATCAGAATATTAAAACACCTAGGTTGGAATTAATGGCACAATTACACTAGAGAATCAATCACAAACCCATCAAATTCACCCAAGCATGTATTATGAATAGATAGACTGTCAATTAAGCACATCTCTTCCCTCTCTCAAGGGTCGAAGACTAATCCTAGAGCTATACCTACCTATTTTCATGGGACTAAAAGCTTAAGGATTACAAGATCTACAATCTCTAATCCCAACTAGAACTTCAATTATTTTCATATCAAAATCCTAGTTGTCTACTAAGTCACGCTAGGTAAAGGTTTCGTCTCTCAACACTCCCCTAAACCCGAATAATAATGGATGAATGCTCTTTCCAGTAATTCATTGAGCACATGGTGCATATAGTAGAAATCATGAACACAAGCATGGGAAGAATAAGGTTTTAGGGTTAAATCATGGTTCAACTAGCATGATTGGCATTAATCCCAACCTAAGTTGGGCGATTAGCCACACATCATCTCAAAAGCAACAATCATAAATCCCAATTCACTAAACACGATTCAACAAAAACCCTAAAATAAAAATGAAAAGGAGAAAGAGAATCAAGAAACAAACTTGAGTTAGTCGTCGAATCAAAGTATAATAATCTTCAATGTTGGTAAATTGAATGCAAAACCATGAATGAACTCTCTCAATAAAACCCTAGAAATCTTCTCTAAAGAATGCTCTCAAGAAAGGAAAAACAATGAAAAAAAAAGGCATTTGGGCAAAAGCGCTTTAAGTCGTGAAAACCAACAGGGTGCACGGTCGTTCCTAGACGCACGGGCAGCCGTGCGCCTCCTGCAGCCAGCTAGTGCGCAGCTTCAGCCTCTGCAGCACAGCTGTGCACTCCTGTAGCACGGTCGTGCCCTCTTCTACCCAGCTTCCTTTGGCTCTCGGGCCTTCATTAGGCCTCAATCTTCCTCGTAATTCATTGCCAAAGTCGTCATTTCTATCAAAACCCGAAGATTTCTCCTGAAAGTAAGGATAAACCAAATTATACGTAAAATTAAATCCAAGGAGGTGAATTTGACCCTTTTTCATCTAGATTTGGCATAGACACGTGAGAAATAGGGATCAAATAGGATTTAAAATGAGATCAAAATAGAGGTTTATCACTCCCCCATGCTTATCTCTTGCTTGTCCTCAAGCAAGACTAGCTTAAGAAAGATTAAAGAGGGAGATAAACCTCTAATCACACACCTCCTCGGGTAAGAGATGAACAATTGATAGACCAAGCTAAATCATGCATTAAAGGTGGTCAAGTCAAGGTATGAAACATTTTCAATAAAACACGCACACTCCCATCCATGAAACCCCCTACCCAAATGCAACACATAAAATACCCCAATATTGAAGCACATAGCAAGACAAGACCTCCCTCAATAAGTGGTGAGTAAGTGAGACTAATAGAACCTCACTTTAGGACACAAAGTGGAATACTCCCCTCAATGTATTTAGAATATGTAACAAAGGTGCACTCAATACTCTATCCAATTAAGCAAACTACCATAAGCTTGGTAGAGTTCTCGATTCTCTGCCACTTGATGCAAAATGCAATATGCCAATCATGAGAACTTGTAAAAAGGATATAATGGGCCAAAGGTAAAGGGTGAGAAGTGGAATAAATTTGGGAAGAGTGGAGCTAATAGTCAAAAGACTAAGAAGTAAAAAACACTTCCATAACTAATGCCAATACAACAACTTCACATCACAATTGAAAATTAAGCAACAAACCCCACAAAAACCTCAATGGAGGAATTAAACAATCTTATTGCCTTACCTTTATGCCAATTAGTTTATTTATAACTTTTCTACTTCTTTCTTTTGTTTTCTTTGTTTTTCTTTTTCTATTTCTTTTCTTTGAAATGAAAAAGGATACATGAATGGCATGGAAAATACAAACTCAAATCACGGATCCCCCCAAATAAGCCACCAATAAAGTGCCCAAGGTGAACTAACCTCCGAAGCAAACCTAACTCAAATAGAAGTATTGTTCCACTAGATCTTGATAAGGATATGGGAAATATGGATAGGTCAAGTGTGTAGTTCATAAGATGCAACAACAAAGACAAGGGGAGAGGCACAAAGGGCTAGCAAAGGGGATAATACACATTAATGGATGGCTTTTTAGCTCATGTGACTAAATGGAATGAAAATTACCTCAATCATATTAACACATTCACATGCTAAATGCGATTTCAAAGAGAACAAGACCAAGTTCTAGAGATGCAATCATAGATGAGTCACATATGAAAGGAAGTATGAGACTATATGTAATGAATAGTCAATAGGCTTAAAGTCTCATAGGTAAATCTACCACAGTCAAGTAACTTACTCCAATGATATGTCTCACTCATCAAGGTCAATCTAGCAAACCATATGAATCTCAAGGGTAATTGGCATGCAACATAGGGCAAGAGAACTACAGGTGGCAGTGTCAAACACATTTTCACAAAACTCACACCATAACAGGCCACACTTCAACATACAAATCAACCTGATCAATCAATCATCACATCTTGTGTTTTCTTCATAAGAGGGGTTTTTTCAAACTTTTTGGCAACTCTTTTATTCAGAAAGCCCTAAATCTAACCAAGAAAGCAGTAAATATATAAAGGATAATGAAGAGGAGGGTAAGAAGTAGTGCTTGGAAAACTTATGAACTCCCAACTCGATCACTTCTCCTTTTAAGATACAGAATCTAACCTATATGCTCTAAAACTACATGCTCTATTAAAGAAAAAAATGCAAAGACAACCTAGTAAAACTACATTCCATTCTATCTATATAATGCAAATACAAGTGATGTCATTCAACCCACGCCTCAAAATCCACCATTCCACCCAAAGACCTATAAGCTTACCCCCTATGCTTTAGACTTTCAATGTCCCCAATGAAAAGGGCAATTAAAAAGACCAAGGGGAGGGGAGGACCAATAGTGCTACGGGAAGAAGGGAGGGTGGAGGAAGAATGGCACATGATTTTTTTCCCCCCAAAAGTAATGAAATACTCAGGTTGCCTCCCAAGAAGTGTTTAAGGTCCTTAGCTTGACCCTTACCTCCTAATGGTATATGATAATGGCATAAGAGGTGTACTAGTAGAGGTGTGGAATTGTGAAGTAGGATCCACTGCCTCTCTAGTACAAATAGAAGTTGCATGCTGCATACGGGGTCCCCCATCTCCATCAAACACTTCAACATCAAAAATAACTGCGGGAGTGTCGGCATGCTCAGGGACTGCAGGGGGTGGGGGTTAACAGGCACTGAAGATGGTGTGGATGGAGGGAAATAGAAATCCAATCTCTCCTCACACACCTAAAAAGATATGGTGCCCATCTGTACGTCGATCACCGCCCTATTAGTAGCTAGAAACGGTCTCCCTAAAATGATAGGAACCTGAGAGTTCTCATCCATATTTAGGATAATAAAATTACAAGGGGTGATGAACTTATCCTCCTGAATAGGAACATCCTCCAGAATACCCATAGGTTGCTTGATGGAATGATCTACGAGCTGAATGGTGAGACTGGTAGGTTGCAGGTCCTACAACTAAAACCTCCTATAAAGAGAGAGATGCATCAAGATCATACTAGCTTCCAGGTCACAAAGAGCCCTCTCAATCTGCAGATCCCCTATAGTACAGGGGATGAAGAAACTACCTAGGTCCTATAGCTTAAGTGGTGACTGGCTTTGCAAAACTACGATGTACACCTCTCTAATAGGAACCACTGATCTTCCCTCAGGCTCACATTTCTTAGAAAGAAGTTCTCGCAGAAATTTCAGATGAGCTGTGCTGCTTTGAGAGCCTCCAAGAAATAGGTAGTGACATAGATCCGCCTCAGAATATCCAAGAATCGTACGAATCTGGGCTCAAACTGAGAGAGCTTGGCCCAGGCTAACCTCTAAGGGTAGGGTACAGGTGGCTGATAAGGGCGAACTGAAGGTGGAGGACTAACCTTCCCAATAGAGCTCAAACTCCCCTTCTCCTTCTGCTCATCAGTTTCTACAGAATCAGGAACTAGAACTATCTCCTGAAGAACCATCGTAGGGCTCTCATCTAACCCCTCGACTACTGCAGAAAGAGCGTTGATATGGCCCTTGGGGTTAGTCTCAGGCTGGCCTAGTAGTCGCCCCTAAGGCCTGGACAAGTGGCTGACTTGCTGGGCTATCTGGGCTATCTGAGTGTCCATCGCCCTCTGATGGGAGGCCATAGCATCGAATTTGGAGGTCAACTGATTGATCAATGCACTAAGAGCTTCATTAATCTTAGTTTGGGTCGCTATGAATTGCTCCATGAGACTCTCCAAGTTTTAGTGGGTTGTAGAGCTGTTTGTAGTGGAGTGTAGGGAGCCCTATACTGGAACCCCGATAGCTGTGTGGCATTTTGAGGTTGAGGGTTGGGGTTTCTGTAAGAGGGGTTTGAGTAGCTTTTAACCCTGAACTGTGAGCATTGGGGTATGGATTGTTCTGTGGTGGTGCGTTAAAGCTGTGTAGGGCATTAGCATGCTCAATAGAAGAGGAACCATTGTAGCACTCAGCAGATGTATGCCCCTGCATACTACAGATCTCACAAATGGCATACACCCCAATAGATGGCCCTGAAGAGTTACCTAAAATCGAGCAGTTACCCACTTTGTCAAGCTGCTCGGCCCAATGCATCTACTCTGCTGGCTAAGAGTGTAACTGCATCGACATCGTACTTGCTGCCGCTCCTCCTTGGGGTGACCCTCTTGCTCGACCAGTGATAATTGTTGGAGGTCATCTCTTCCAACAATACCTTCGCTGCCTCAATAGACTTCCTCATGAGAGCTCCTCCTGCAGCAGCATCTACTGAGATCTTAACTGACTATTCTAGTCTATTATAGAATGTCTGTACTAGTAGCCAGTTAGGAACACCATGGTGGGGACACTGCCGTTGGAAGTCCTTGAACCTCTCCCATGCCTCGTACAAGGACTCTCCATCTCTCTGACAAAAGGAGGTGATATCGATCCTCAGCTTTGCAGTTTTTCGAGGAGGGAAGTATTTGCTGAGGAATGCCTTTGAAAGAGCCTCCCAAGTAGTGAATGAGTTGGGCTCTTCATTTTGCAACCAGTCACTGGCTCTATCCTTTAATGAGAAGGGGAAGAGTCACAGTTGAATCGCATCAGTTTACATCCCGTTGAGTTTAATGGTGTCGCATTTCGCAAGGAACTTATGAAGATGTGCATTGGGGTTGTCCGAGGAATGTCCATCGAACTGATCTCGCTCCACGAAAGTAATGAGCACGGGGCTAAGCTCGAAGTCATTAGCTTCAACTGTCGGGTTCACAATGGATGATGTAATACCCAATGCTTGCGGCAGGGCGTAGTCACGCAACACCCTTTGTTCTTGCCCTGCCATCTCTGCTATTGCCCTCTTCCTTCTTCTCGCTTCTTTGCCTTGCTTTCGAGCGGTTGCTTCGATTTCGAGATTGATTGGGATAAGGTTTTGATTCCCTTGGCTCCTCCTGTACATACGAAACAGACACTACCCAAGCGTAAACAGTTTCCAGAAAGAATAAAGAAGAAGCGAAAACTACGAAAAGGAAAATAAAAGCGTACGGTATAGCTGTAGTTAGCAACCGGCGAGTACAGGTCGTATACACCAGAAACTCGCTTTTAATTAACAGAACTAATTTAAACACTCAACTAGGCAGAACAAATTTGAGTGCTTAACTATCGCCTAACGATTAGAGAAATCAGAATATTAAAACACCTAGGTTGGAATTAATGGCACAATTACACTGGAGAATCAATCACAAACCCATCAAATTCACCCAAGTATGCATTATGAATGGATAGACTATCAATTAACCCATCTCCTCCTTCTCTCAAGGGTTGAAGACTAATCCTAGAACTATAGCCACCTATTTTCATGGGACTAAAAGTAGAAGGATTACAAGATCTACAATCTCTAATCCTAACTAGAACTTCAATTATCTTCATATCAAAATCCTGTTGTCTGCTAAGTCACACTAGATAAAAATTTCATCTCTCAACGCTCCCCTAAACCCGAATAATAATGGATGAATGGTCTTTCCAGCAATTCTTGACCATTCATCGAGCACCTAGTGCGCATAGTAGAAATCATGAACACAAGCATGGGAAGAACAAGGTTTTGGGGTTAAATCATGATTCAACTAGCATGATTGGCATTAATCCCAACCTAAGTTGGGCGATTAGCCACACATCATCTCAAAAGCGACAATCATAAATCCCAATTCACTAAACACGATTCAACAAAAACCCTAAAATAAAATGAAGAGGAGAAAGAGAATCAAGAAACAAACTTGAGTTAGTCGTCGAATCAAAGTAGAATAATCTTTAATGTTGGTAAATTGAATCCACAGTATGAATGAACTCTCTTCCTAAACCCTATAAATCTCCTCTAAAGAGTGCTCTCAAGAAAGGAAAAACAATGAAAAAAGGGCCCCCCAAATTGAGTTCAAGGTGCTTTAAGCCGCGAAAACCGACAGGACGCACAGGCAGCCGTGCGCCACGCACTGGCAGGGTGCACGGTCATGCGCCTCCTGTAGCCAGCCATTGCACAGCTTCGGCCTCTGCAGCATGGTTGTGCACTCCTATAGCACGGTCGTGCCCTCTTCTATCCATCCTCCTTTGGCTCTCGAGGCTTTATTAGACCTCAATCTTCCTCGTAATTCATTGCCAAAGCTATCCTTTCTATCAAAACCCGAACATTTCTCCTGAAAGTAAGGATAAATCAAATTATAAGCAAAATTAAATCCAAGGAGGTGAACTTGACCCTTTCTCGTCTAGATTTGGCATAGAAATGTAAGAAATAGGGATCTAATCGGACTTGAAATGAGGTTAAAATAGAGGTTTATCAGCCATCGTAAGGAACTTTATAATCAAAATTACCATCATGAGAAGTCATTTGCGCGGAGACACCAGAATCAGCGTACCGAGTAGTCTCCTAAGCATCACCAAAGGACATTGCAGCTAGAGAAGGAACAAGTGATTTTGGGGCATGACCTGCACTAGAAGGAAATCGAGGGCACTGAAAAGCATAATGCCCAGTCATAAAGCAGATTTAGGGCTATCAAACAGGTCAGGCCGGACTAAAGAATTTAAACAGGTTGAGAAATCCTCGACCTGAACCTAACCCGTTTATTAAACGAGTTGAAAACCTTAACCTGTACCTGTTTATTTTTTAAACGGGTTGACCTGAAATTTACCCATAACCCGTTCAATATAAATAGGTCAGGTTTAGATTATCCGGCTACCTGTTTACCCGCTTTATATTTTGACTAAAATATGATTATCGAGCATTATAAATTAATTTTTTGATTTTAATATAACATCATAATGCAACCATTGTTTATGATTAAGAAGAATCATAATCATAAAACAAATATCAACTTTATTAAACGCTATATTTTCACAATTCCCCCTAAAAAGAAGATGGTAATTGGATAAATTGATCAACGTATTTAATCTATTTAATTAAACGGGTTAAATAGGTATTTTTCGTATCAAAATTCTCAACCTGAACCTAACTCATTTAATTAAACGAGTTAAACGTGTCAACTCATTTAATTAAACGGGTTGCAAATCTTCACCCAAACCTGCATAATTTTGTATTCAGTTCGGATCGGTAATCATATCGGGTTAACTTTTAATAGCCCTACGTAGATTTGACAAGTAATACTATAGAATTAAGACCCAATAAGCCTAACTGTGATGGGCCACATACAAGAAACCAATTAGTGCATGGTTTTGACTGACATCGAAACATGAAGAGATTGAATTACAAATACCGATACCTGTAGGCACACTCCTATTGGAGTTAGATTGATCGATCTGATTGTTATTTGAGTTATTATGATTACTGCGTTCACCATCTCCATGGTTGTTATGATGTCAATTGTTGCGTCACTGACCATCCCTTCGATTACGCCCATTATTATTATGGGAATAAGCATTTTGGGACGTGAATGAGCTGCTAGTAGACTGAGTCACCGGGGCTGGATGAGCAATGGTTTCTTCGCCTTCAATATGATGTCGGTACTACTCATGCAGTAGGAGTTGCGGACGTAGGTCGTCAAAGATGAGTTGGATGGGAACATGAGTAAGAATAGTTACAAGGGTTTCATACTCCACTGCCCAACAACATATAATGAATAAGGCCACTTGGTGGTACAGGTGAGTTGACAGTGGCCAATTATCGGCAATAGTTTTGAATTCTCATACATAAGAGTCTATATTCTGATTCTCACCCTATTAGTTAACATTCGTTTGAGTTCAAGAGCTTGTGTCATGCTAAAGCGCATAAAACGATGCATAAGTTTATCCCAGACATGCATGAAAAGATGTGGGCTGATCACGAATGTCAATTAATCCTTCGGATAACCGGATGGCAAATATCCATGAGCAAACACTCTGATTACGACAAAGCCATGCATAGTACTCGGTTGGCTTGGTGTACATAGTCGTGCCCAAAACAGTATAAGGGGGAGAAGTGAAGGAGTCATCTATGAACCCAAGTAAATAGTAAGGAAGGCGGTGCGTGTCTGTATATATACACATACGTATATATGTGTGTGTGTGTCTATATATATGTGTGTGTGTACATATATATGTGTGTGTATATATATATATATATATATATACACACACATGCATGTATATGTGTGTATATATATATATACACACACACATATACATATACATATACATGCATATGTGTGCATGTATATATATATATATATATATATATATATATATATATATATATATATATATATATATATATATATACACACACACACGTGTGTGTATATATGTATGTGTGTGTGTATATATATACACACACACACATACATATATACACACATATATATATATATACACACACATATATATATATATTTATATGTATATGTATGTATGTATGAGTGTGTGTGTATGTGTATGTATGTATGTATGTGTGTGTGTATGTATGTATGTATGTATGTATATATATATATATAGAGAGAGAGAGAGAGAGAGATATAGATATATATCTTGATTGGCATTGTTGCTCGCCTCCTAAACTCCTCGTCACGGTTCAACTCTGGAAGGGACCCCTATTTGCCCATTATTTAGGAAATAGAGATGGGTAGGCCTTGGGGCTCTTAGGCCTGGGCAATCTGCCCCCTCCCCCAGAGCTATTAGCCGACTCGGTCTCCCTGAGATAGGGGGCCAGTGGGTGGCATAGCTTCATGTGTGTGTACTTAGATATATTGTCATGAACGCAACAATAAAAGGCTTGTACAATGTGCATTTATAAATCAAATCTATGAGATATCTCTTGTTTCATATAATAAATAATTACAAAAACAATAAAGTGTGGGTGTCAATTAACTCAATTGATGAAGTCTTTTAGATTATTATTGTAAACTTGAGTTCTAATCCTGCTTACATTGACTTTTCACCTCATTCATACAAAAACAAAGACGAAATAATAGTGATAAAGGTGTTGGACAATTCAAACTATTTACTCAAAGACTTTAAAAAATTTTATCACCAGTGCTACACTAATTTTTTATTGCCCAAATTTTTATCATTTGAAGAATGAAAATTTTCCTTGTTAGTTGTCAAGTGGTCATACAAAATTTAAATAACTCATCCAAATCTTTCTTGAAGTCACTTTGGAAAAAAAAATTGGGTCATAGTGGTGGATATCTACCAGAATTTGTGGTATTGTACCTTTTGCGCTAAATTTACATGAAATTAAGTTATTCTTGTTTGATAGAATAACAAATAAAATATGACCTATTTGCCACAATAGTTGCTAATAATAGAATTTGTTTGGTTATCAATTTAACAAGGAAACTTTTATGACACTTAATTTTACAGAAAGATTTAAAAAACTAGTCCCTTCTTACTAAAATGATGCTTTTTCGTGCCAAGAATTTTATTCAAAATTTCTTCTCTTATAAAAAGTTTTACAATAATGTTTCACTTCGATTGAAATTG
The DNA here is from genome assembly GCA_029747015.1 of Carnegiea gigantea. Classification (NCBI taxonomy): domain Eukaryota; kingdom Viridiplantae; phylum Streptophyta; class Magnoliopsida; order Caryophyllales; family Cactaceae; genus Carnegiea; species Carnegiea gigantea. Next base: position 65,796 of record JAKOGI010002639.1, on the reverse strand, counting down.
ACCTTTCTTATTTTTAAGGACATATTAGGCATGTTACTTGCTTCAATGGCTATGTTAAAATTGTCAATAGAATATAACAAGTGGAAAGATTAATACTAGTAGATTCTATGCTGTACATCAACAAGTTCAAATACTGTTAACCAGTCAAACAGCAAACCAAAAAAAAAAAAAAAAAAAAGAGTAAAAGGGGTGGATGACACAAATTTTTGAAAGGATATGATTCTTGTCTATCCATATAAAATGTATAGTCATATTTGAACAGAAAAACTTGATTTTGATCAATTTTCTTTTGTATATTCTGTAAAATAAATCGCGTATGGTCTATATATGAAAAAGGAGTGAATTATGTCAAGTTTGTGCGTCAATAAACTTAATTTAAGAAAAACCCTCAAAATAGACTGCATGCATGTGTTTAGTGATAGAAATATATAAATATAACATGGTCAAGATCAAATTTTAATAATTAATCTAATATTAACATTTAAACAACAAGCTTCAGTGTGCTTTCCACTTATGTAAAGTATGGAGAGATCCAAATGTAAACGGTCTTACCCTCAAAGCATTTTTGCTATCATGTAGAACTATGTTCTATATATTCTACAAGTATCATCCAAAGCTAGATCGGAAAACAAAACTGGCATTGTATTTTATTACATATTAGGACGGAAAAAGGTGAGGCCTTCCACTTAAAATCCAAGGTTGGTCGATATACTTCTAAAGATGCGCACTTCTTATGAGCTAAGTAGTGGGCATGGATTCTTCTTCACCTTTTCACAATATGACCTTTTTTTTTAAAACAATGGCAAGAAATACACTCTAGGCAACCCTTTTATCAAATGGATTTCCCAACATTATCCTCATAGATGATACGAAGTATGTCTCTAAGAGAGACCTCATTCCACACAATTGTGAAATGTAAGAAAATCTTTATTTAGCCAGCTAGTCAACTACACAATTACCTTGTCTAAAAATATAAGTAAAAATAACATTGCCACATGACTTAATGTAAGTGAGAATATTCTAAATTAGAACTCGAATCTCACACAACACTTGAGTATAACCATAAACTAGTCGGATGAGTATTTGGTCCCTTTTTCTATGTGGCAATCAACCTAGTTATTCTATGACTTTGACTCTATTTCTCAAAGTTATTGCTTTTACTACCAAAATTGATGTTATTTTCACACTGATTGTTACTGCTTGAATGAACCTTTCTTCCCATTTACGAATAATGAACCCATATATTGCTCTTCTTGTTGTTTTGGATCCATCAAAATTGAGTCTCATGAATTCTCATTGTGGTTTCCCTTGATGCCACCCAACGGTCTTGCGGTTGATGAGTGAAATATTTAATTTCAAAACATCATATTATTTCTTGTTTCCATAACTTCATGATAGTGTAACTACTCTATCCAAATTGATTATAAGGGTGGCAACTTTAGTATTAGAGAGCATTTGCAATATGCCACTTTGTATATCAATTAGAGATTGGTGTTAATCCAACTATTTGCACCGACCAAACTAATATATTGTAGGAAACATTAGACTATAAAAGCATACTATCAATATCTTGAATCTCCAGATGAATAACAGCAATAACAGGTCAATATGTGTACCTCTTCTAAAAAGAGTTACTCCAATGGGAAGGGACGCATGGCAAAACCACCATAGAAATATTATTACTTAGGCACAATGTCTGCGTCTAAATCCATATGCTAACCAATTTACAGCTTTAGTGGTGAATTCACCATTCTGTGATAATCCTAAGAGTCAAAGATTGAGTTGAGAGTTGTAGACTGAGTCTACTAGCAATCTAGGTTTGATAACGTCCCATTCCCAGCTAACTGTAATGAAATATGAAACCGTAATAGAGTTTACAATCATAGATTGATCAGTTTTACAGAACAAATTAGTAAATTGTCATTGGCACACCAGTTGCCCAACCAAAAATTAATATTTGTCTGGTTCCCAAATTTCCATGTAATTCCTTTTTGAAACCGACGACGATTTTTAAATATAGATTTCCACGTCAGAGAATACATTTTGATTGGTTTGGGAAAAAGAGATTCTCATATGCAGACTGTTGATAAATGCTTAATATGTACATCATTTTATGGCTATTTTGTGTCGTTTTTAGGAGAATATTGTACTTTAAGTTGTTATTTACTCTCTTATTCTCGATTTATGCTTAGGTATAGTTGTTTGATATATTTTGTAGGATTTTTAGTCTTTTTACCCAGCATTTACCCTTTACTAGCTGTATTTTAACCTCCCCTATGGTCATCCATGTTATACTACGACCGTAGAGTAAAGAATGAGCAAACATTCGATTCCAGTACAGACTATGATCAGATCGTGGTACACTCCATGGGCCATGGTGAGCCTGTAACTACTGCCTCTTCATTTTCCCTCGGCTATGTGGCTGAGATTGACCGAGCCTCTATATAACAAGCGACATTCTGCAAGCAGTAGAAGCAATCCAAGATCATTCCAAGCAAAAGTGTAGAGTAGTATAGATTAGTGCTTTAGTTTCTTTCTCAAATTTTGTAGTTTTTAGTTTAGTTTTTGTATTGGTGTGAGTCTTGAGTGGGAGAGTTTGTTCCTGAGGCAGTTCCGAAGCCCTTGGTTGAAGGCTATCTCAATCAATCCCCTTCTTACTCAGATTTCGCCAATCATTGGTTAGTTTGCTAATCTTTTATCATATTTGAGTAGTTTTCTTTAGTCTAAGAATTTAGTATGTGGAAGTGTTATTAGATTATGTTTTAATCTATATAATTGTACTTATTTTCATGATTAGTTTGATTTCATTTTGTCAAGTATTTGGATTGTTGTGAGTTAATTTTTGACCAAAATTTGCTTGCACACTTGAAACAAACGAATGAAAAATTGAAAGATGACATTTGGTTTTTGGACTGCTTAATGAGACATAACGTAACTTCATCTCGAAAGAGAGACTTGTGTGTTAGAAGGGCTAGTAAGTAATCAAAGTCATTGAACTTGAATTAAGGCAAATTAGTTTGAAAGAATGACTTTTGCTTAGTTTAGGCAAATTTAGTTGATTTCGAAAGAATAGACTGAGTTTTTTTGAAGAGATTACAATTCCTCAAATTTAACCAATTAGAAGAAAGTATATGTTTATTATTTTTGATACAATTTTCTTTTACAACTATGAGAATTCCTAGACCTTTACTTGAACCCTAATTTTACTTAGCACATTCTGATACGGAAAGACTCAGTAAGTTATAATTAGTTCATGAGGAACGATATCTTTTATTTATACTACGACTATCCGTGCGCTTGCGGTAGTATGATCAACTGTAATACTCATAGTGCGGTGTAAATGATTTAAAGCAATTACTTATATCATTAAAAGTGTACCTTTCTTTTTGAAAAGTCCATTCTTAAAAACTCAATGGTTAAGTGTGCTTGCTATAGAGAAGATTTGGATGGTGACTTTTTAGTAGGTTTTCTGTATAACGTGTGAGTGAGAGCACAGAACGCTAGAAAGGTTTGTGGTGATTTGTCGGGGCAATCGTCAATCCTTGAAGTTGTTCCTATCAACTATTTACGGCCTAGGAATAAGTTGGGGCATAACAGTTGTTATCAAAGCCAACCTATGACTGTGAGCTGCGCAAGTGGATAAGAGAGCCATAAGTAGTCACTTAGCGAGGTGAAAATAATGGAACAAACCACCAATCAATAGGACTTATAAGTTGGTTGTTTAGCGAGGCACAACAACAATGTTGTGCTCTCAAAGTAGGGGTGAATGTCATACCCCGAGTGTGGCTTAAAAGATTTGAAGTAACTAATTGTATCACCAAAGTGCATCTTCCTTTTCAGAGAGTCCACTTTAAAAACTTCACAGTTATGTTTGCTTGCTATGTAGAAGTTTTGGATGAGTGACCTTCTGATAAATTTTCCAGGTATAGTGCGAACGGAGGTAAAGCGCTAGAAAGGCCCGTAGTTATTTACGGGGCCAATTGTCAATCTTTGAAATTGTTCTTGGTAACTATCCGCGATTCGGGGATGGTCGGGGTGTTACATCATCAATTGGGTATTTTGCTTACATTTGTTCAAACCAAAAGCTCTGGCCATGAAATAATTTCCAAGTTAATTTTCTCAAAAAAGAATTATTAGCTGCTTTATATTCCTAAGGATGAACCCCCTACTCTCTTAGGGTGACAGATCTTATCCCAAGATACCATAGATAAATCTTTGTTTCATTATTTTTTTTTCTTGTACGAATCTCTATTAATTTTGTTAAATTGATGATTCATTTATGTTGCATGAATAGGCATTGATTTTATGTTAGTTTGAATTAGCACCACTTGGAAATATGTCTTGTTTTCCAAGTTCATAGTTTCTCAGTTGTTATATTGACTAGTTATGAAAAAATGTCCACTTTTGGTCTACCTTGAATACCAGGCATCTAAAGTATTTACCAGGATTATCTTGGTGTATAACATTAAAGACAGATGAAGCAATTTTTTTGTCATGTGTCATGGCATTACTAGAGAACGTTAAGGATGATCTATGAAAATGAATGAGTTGGCAGGAATTTTGACATAATTTGTTTTCCGCTCTCACCATGGGTTAAGATCAATTTTGTAGAAAATAAGGTTGTCATCCGTAAAAAAGTAAGCATGGTATTTCTTCAGTTTTTAGAGAAATTTTAATACCAATCCCACAGTTCTTTTTTTTTTAAAAAAAAATAACTCTAATTAGAACTTCCATACCTATAATAAACAGATAATGGGAGAAGGGATTTCCTTGTCAAATGCCCTGGTTGGCTTAAAAAACCAATATATAATCATCAATACTTATAGAATAAGAAATAATCAAAATGCATCCCTTGATCCATTCCACCCATTATAATAAAATCTCAAATTGTATAATGCACTAAATAAAAAATTTCTAAAATGGCAGTAAGAAGCACTTCAGGTTCATCATAGTCAAACTCGATAAAGGAGTGGAACAATCGGGGTTTTATGGAGATGAAGTCTACCACGATGACTGGCTTTTTTCTAAAAGGACCAAATTACACCCATTTTTTGTATCCCTTTGACAATGTTAAATCCTTTAAACCTATGTTTCCAAATAATATTATTAACACATCTCTTGACCTTAAGAGCCTCCAATAAAATGAGAATGTTACGTTTGCATTCAGCTCAAATATTCATAATATAGGTATAACTATTCTCTATGACTCCCTCCTCACATTCCAAATAATCATTTCCATGGCCAGCTTACCTTTTTGCATGCTATTGTGATCTACGATCTTCACTTTGTCCTTTCTAGTGTATTTCTTAAACTTCTCATTATTTCTTATCCCGCTCGGTATGATCGTCCACTTCTCCTCCTTTCTCTCTTCCAGGGTTTAACTCTAGCTTCACTGTTATCCTTGTTATCATCTTTCGCCCTACTAGGAATTCATATGACACATTAACCTTTATTCTTTTGAAGCTTTCGGTTTGGTGAAAAGCACACTATACGGTACTTCCCATATGATATTGTGCTGTGTTATCCTGATCTTCATACTATTCTCTCGGGAAGGGTGGTTTGGGGAGGTTTGATCCTTCTTGTCTACCAGATTAATACATATCGAAGTCCTCTATGGCCGTACACCAAAATTTGAAGATGGTCTCATTTGCCCAAAAGTCACTTGACACCAAATTCCAACACATAGGCTTATTGTATCATGGCATTTCACCTAGTAAATGAGTTCAATATTTGATGATCTATGACTCTTCGGAAAGGTTCTCAAGTGTACTATTGGAATATATAAATATTTCTAGTAGATGTTTGCATTTTTTAATTCTCTAAAATGGTAAAATCCTCAGCTATACTAGTGCAAATTTTTAGCAGTAAATTCGCTGAATTTGGGTAAAGTTTGATTCCTATATAATGGCGTCCAATTGAGGTAAGTCTAGAATTTCTTAATTTTCTAAGATATCTATTTTGACCCTATATACTGAAAATTGGCTATGGATTCTATTTGAGAAAGAAATGGTCAAAATTAAGAGGAAAGTGCACTAAATTCATTTTTGGACCAATCTGGGTTTTGGTTTTATTTAAGGAGAATGTAGTTATAATCCTTGGCATTTCCCATTATAGAATGAATCTGAACCCACTGAGGAAAATGCTCCAAATTGTGGACTCCTATTGGCGGAGTACCAGCCTTTAGAAGCTTCTTAGAATATATGGAAGAAATCCTTAAAATTATGGCTCGTAGCATTTGTCATTCTCTTTGAATTTTTGACTTATTTCTTAGGATATTTTAAGGATTCTTATTAGTCCACTTACCCTGATAATGTATTAGCTTATTCCTCTCATTTTAGTGTTTACAGACTCATTCCCATCTATGTAAAGATAGATTTGATAAATGAAGGAATTGAAGGGCTAGAGGCTATTTCCTCCATAAAAAATCTCTTAATATTTGTCTCTAGTTTGGAGTGGTGATTTAGAGTACTTCCTTTATAATTTATCTTTAGTGGCCCTAAACTTTGTCTTTTATGACAGAGATTGGGGTGGAAAGTGATTATCTTACTTAGAAATCTCATTTTTTTGCTCTGATCTCATAATCACCTTGATTGTTAGAGATTAAATCCAAGAATCAGCATCCATTGTCTTGGGCTTTCTTGAGTGATTGATAATCTTGGGCAGTTGAGGATTGATCCTCATCACGCAGGTTACTCCAAATGGAGTGATCCTTGCTATCCTATCTTGCTCAACCTTGATCCAAGTACTGCCCTACCTTCTCATTCTTCTCCTTAACATCTTTTAAGTCTAATAATGCAATGATTGACCATAAATATTGGGGTAGGAAAAATGGGGAAGAAATGTTCGAGGTACAGGTTGGGGGTGGAACTCTTGATTCAACCTGTATGTCATGGGAAACAAGTTCAGTAGGTGTGGAGTGGGACTGTGCAAGTTCTGGTGATCTTATTCCGTCTGTATGACTTGCTTTCATTTCTCCTAATGATGGGTTATAGGGTTTTTGATTGCTCTTAAGAGTGTTTTCCTTCAGTGTTTGGTTTCTAGTTAGGGTTATGTTTCTAGTGGATTTATTATTCTTGTTGTATTCTTCCCTAGCATGCAAGCCTTCTATGGCCTCATCTATGGTGCCCTCTCCTATTTCATTACCTTGCCGTAGTATCTCCTCTTTATCATGATGCATCCCATGCTTGGGCATTAGTTTGTTTCGTTTCTCTAACAGCTTATGCTTCTTCCAAACTTTGTTCTATGCCAGCTTAAGGTGAGCCTAGGCTACCGCAATCGAAATTAATTGGCTAGTTAATCCTATATGTCTGCATGCTTCTAATCTCATTAAATGCACTTGTCTGTATATTGTAATTATCTTATTTTTTATTTATGTGTCTTCTTTCTTTTTTTTTTTTGGTCCATTAGTGATGAAAGATCCACCCTTACTAGCTATTCTAGTATTTCTTTGTCTGACTTAGCCTTTTAGGGGAGGGGGGAGAGGTTCTCCTTTTGTTCATAACTACCGTTGAAGACTCATCTTCCCATTTTCTGGTATCTCCTTTCCCATAGTCTTGGGTTTTTTGATGAAAATGTTCAGGGCTATTAATTAACTACCATCATTAACTAGATCATTCTTGTCACTAATAGCAGTTTTTCCTTTTTTTTCCTCAATGTCATCAACATCTAGTTTCTGAGTAGATTTTTCGTTATTATTTTTAGACATTGAACCTATGGCGATATTTGATGTTCCGCCATTCCACAATTAAAGCAAAATAATTTAAGATTTTCATATTCAACGCTTTACCAACTATTTTCCACCCCTACATTTATCGATCAAGAGATTTAATAAGATCAATTTCAATGCATACTCGAACATATCTTCCTCTAGAGGTAAGAGTCTCTGCATGATGGGAATCTTTTGGGTAAGTATTACATAGTTGATTTTTGTGCTCATAACCTTACTGATCAAAGTTTTTGCCCATGGTCCTCTCAATAACTTTAGGGTCTCCTTCTGGAACTTAACCTTAAAATGAGTTTTTATATTTAGTTTAGAATTCCATGATCTCCTCTTCCATCTCTTCTAATGACTCCTTCATTTTGGACAATCACCTGCTTGAACCATCAATAATATATATATAAATGATAGTCTAGGACTCTTATAACTCAATTCATAGGTGTCCTGCATCTTTATCTCTTTTTTGCTTGAAACCTACTTTAATCTAGACTTTGATCTTTCTCTTAAATCCTCCTTATATGTGGAAATCGGTGATTGGGTGGGTTGATGTAAGTCTCAAGGGAATGAAGCAACCCAAGTCAACTCACATCAAGGACACTAGAAATCAAGCAAACACCCAACGGCCAAGGAGGCACGGCCGTGCTTAATGGCACGGGGGGACCGTGCTAAATTGCTGCCTAGCTCGCCTAGAAAGTGCCTCACTTCACGGTTTGAGATGGCTTTGAGTTCAAATGGAAATCTGATGCAATGAACCTTGTTTTGGCCTTGATTATGTGTGGAAAAGAGTAAGCAAAGGAGTAATGAAAGTGAGGAATGAAAGTAGGAATAAGAACACTAAGAAGATCATTAAAGGAGCTCACGGTTTAAGAGGAGAGAAACCAAGAGCTAGCTTATGAACTTCAAGTGTGTTTAATGAAACTAGGATAGTTCTAAGCTAGATGATTAGATAAGATACACCACTAATCACTTAGCTTAGGGCCCTTAATCTTGGATCAGGATAAGATACACCACCTAACTAAAGATTAAGACTCACTTGGTCACCACCTTAATCGGCCACAATTAAGGATAAGCAAGTTAAGTGTTTAAGGAAATCACAAGACACAAAGTCTTTGCTCTCAACTGAATAATCAACTCTATCTCATTAAATGAACACACAAGGCTTTTATATGGCCTTGAAAATACATAAGAGGGCTTTCCTTCTAAAGTAGGAAAGTCATTAAGCATACCTAAGACTACTTAGTACACGGTTTAGCCTAAAACAAACACAAGCTGAAAGTTTAAGTTACAAAGCACTATTTTATCTTCCTAAGCTCTTTCCTATGCATTAAGGAATGTTAATGACTCAATTTCCCAGCTAGGAAGGTAAGGATACATGGCTGGCCACCTCAAAAGAGCTGAAGAATGCATGGTTGCCATGTCATGCTTGAGTGGCCGTGTGTGAGCTTGCCAAATGGAGGCTTTTCCCTTGCTCCACGTGTCTCTCTCATGGGTGGCTGGGTGGCAGCTTACCAAGCAGCTCAAAATGATCAAGTAGGCAGGCACTCACCTTAAGCAAACCCCTTGAAGGAGGAAAACCACTAGGCTAAGTAACCGGGTGTCAATCAGCCGGTTTCTGCCTCAACTTGTCACGCATGCTTGACACATCAAATGCTGACTAATTACTACGTTTCTTATATGGATGGAAACCTCAAGATGTCTAGCTTACCCTCCAACTTGAATCGTAGCATTTGGACTTCATTTGTCCCCTGAACAAACCAGAATTCCAAAACCGTATAGTTTATAGTGCAATCCGGGCAAGGTCAAAAGATGAACGGTTTTAAGCAACCAATTGAACTCCAAATAATATGAAACCAATTGAACTTAAAAGCTAAGATCTTAAGCTTGAAAATCTCCCAAAAAATGAGCACCAAAACGTGCTTTAAACTTGTGTAATCAGATAACAAAAACTGGGTGAAAATCTGGATGAGAACCCGGGTGCATCACCTTGTGTTTTCTCCATCAAGTGACTTATGGCTGTGACTTTGGACTTGATTTCTTGATTGTTCTGGATCATTGAGACATTATTAGACCTTAAGGATGGACCTCCATTATTCTCCCCTTGTTGGGAAGGTTTGATCCTCAAATCAGAAAGGTAGTCATCTGCTTTATAAGGGCTTAAATCAGCAACGTTAAACGTAGCTGATACTCGATAATCTCCTGGTAACTCCACCTTATAAGCATTATCATTAATCTTCTCCAAAATCTCGAATGGACCATCTGCTCGTGGCATCAGCTTAGTTTTCCTTTTGGAAGGAAAACGTTCTTTGCGGAGATATATCCAGACCAAATCACCTGGCTTAAAAAGCTTCTCTCTTTTATGCTTGTTAGCTTGGGCCGTGTATGAGAGTGTAGTTTTCTCGATCTTGGCCTTTACTAACTCATGCAACTTTTGGATTTCTTCCACTCTAGCTGCGGCATCCGCACTTGGTTTTTGATCTAACGGTCGAGGAATAAGATCAAGTGGACTTAGGGGATCAGTCCCATAGACCACCTTAAAGGGTGATAGACCAGTAGCCTTGCTTGGAGTCTTGTTGTATGCAAACTTAGCGTGTGGAAGTAACAGATCCCATGCTTTAGCTGGTGCTTAATCAAAACTCTTAATAAGGTACCAAGAGTTCGATTAGTCACCTCCGTTTGCCCATCTGTCTGGGGATGGCAAGTGGTACTGTACTTGAGTTTAGTACCCAGTTTTTTCCACAGAGTAATCCAAAAGTGATTTAAAAATTTGGTATCTCGATCTGAGACGATGGAACGAGGAATTCCATGTAATCTCATCGCCTCTTTGAAATAGAGCTCAGTAACATGAGTAGCATCATTAGTCTTATTGCAGGGAATAAAATGAGCCATCTTTTAAAATCGATCCACAACTACAAAGATAGAATCTTTATTCCTTTGTGTCTTTGGTAAACCAAGTATGAAATCCATACTAACGTCTACCCATGGCAACCTAGGAATAGGAAGTGGCGTGTACAACCCCTGGGGGAGCGAATGACTCTTCGCGATCTGACATGTACTACATCTTCTAATGATGTCTTGAACGTCTTTCTCCATGCCTGGCCAATAATAATGTTCCCTAAGCATGGTTAGGGTCTGATCTTCACCAAAATGACCAGCTAAAGAACCAGCATGGACTTCTCGAACCAACAACTCACGAGTGCTGCATTTGGGGACACATAACCGAGCACCTTTAAAGAGAAACTCTTCTTGAATTAAGAAATCCCCTTTGGGATGTTTAGCACACTCAGAGTATAACACCCCAAAATCTTCATCATCCTGGGATAAAGCCTTTAGATGCTCAAATCCAAGGATACAAGCATCTACCTGGAACAACAATAGATAACGTCGAGAAAGGGCATCGGTGTAACGCCCCCAAAAGCTAATGCTGATTACCTTAGCTTAACCATGAATTTATTAATATACAGCGGAAGACTTTTATTTTGAAGGGAGGCGTTACCGCCGTTCCGGGATGGAACAAGGCTATTTAATTTACCAGATCTCTGAAGTCACCCAAAATAAGTATTTGTCTGTTCATACTATTTGTTCTCCATGTGATAACTTGATGTACTAATGCTAGATATTGAAGAATAGCATCACACGACCTTCCAGGTACTAACCTCTCATCACTGTGAGCGCTGACTGTCTAGCAACCAATAAATGTCCCTTATTTTGGCTGCCTTCTGGTTTCTCAGGGGGATTGCTGTGTACTTCTCCCCATACTAAAACAGAAACATGAAAACGTGCGAATGATGAGCCGAAGCTCAGCACGTATACTCCTATGCAGTAAGATAAGTTGTGGTAAATGAGTTGGGCCGGCCGCATTTCAAAACACTTTGCTTTGCAAACAGGAGAGAGAGAATGTGTAAGTAAAATTGAATTGCTGATTATTATCTGAAAGTGGACCCCTTGGTCGATGTACATCTTAATGCGATCTTGAGATAGGTGCACACCTCTCAGGCCGATCAGAGAGCCTGAGTTGCAGCCGCGTGGGTAACTTGAGGGGCATAAGCCCTGATGATTGATGATTGGCGGGGCCACTTGTTTATGTGACAAAACATTGTGGAAATTGATTCATTAAATGCATCTTGTATTGATTGTTCATTGCTGAGAACATTGTGAGTTTTTGAAGAACATAGGCAATGTACGTACCTGATCTTTGAGATTCTCTCTCCTTTGTAATGAAGAATGTGCGCTGGCAGCTTGAACCGATAGATGTGGCCTCCTTCCTGCTTTACATATGTAATTCTCTTGTGGTTAGTGCAAGGTGAGGACATTTGTTGGGATTTCTTAGACATTTGTTGGGATTTCTTATTTTGATCGATAATTTAAATTCCTTGAGTTATGTGCTAATTCTTAGTATGTAAAAAGGCATTTACTTGACTCGACTTTGCTTTACTTTCATCCCTGTTCTTGAATATCTTGTTTTAATAGATAATTTAAATCCCTGTCTTTTATATTACAACCATCTGTTTAATGAACGTGATAAACGTCTAATGGGGTAACGACGTTGTCATTGCCATATTCTTATAAATAGTATAAATTCATTACTTGTCCTTACTTTGTGAAATTATCTTCCTTATGGATCATTGTTATTAATATTTATCTTTTTAGTCATTGCATAATTTAACTTACGGCCATTTTATTTTTATCTGAATTTTGTTAACGTTTTCGGTGTAATTACTGGTTCCTTGCTGTAAATAATATAATAATAATATAATAATATAATAATGACAGTCGCGACTATGGTCATAACTCTGGAACGTTCTGGAACGACCTTAGTCAAGACATGAACTCTTTTTCCCTGAAAACGTTGCATAGTAAATTTGTATAATCACATTTTGCTAACCTCAATATTCCTATCCTACACATTAATATTTCTAACATCCACACTTAGCATTTATGACTCTCAAGGTGTATCTCCAAAATTCATGAACTTGATCGCAAATCTCCAATTAATATGTATGTTCTTCCATAAAATTGTCACAATGTTGTTTAACCCAATTACTCACAATAATCAAAACATTACCCGTACTTTAGCATAAATTCAATGACTCACAATAATCAAAACATTACTCGTACTTTAGCATAAATTCATCAGATAAATTTTCCTCAATTTCATAACTTCGAAACCATAGTGAATGCATTCATATTATAATTAACAATCACGATATCTCAATCGTTACAGTTAAACATGGAGTTATACGATTGACTCCTTCCGCCTAACATTAATTTTCGTAATACATTAAATCATAAAATATCTAATACAAATCGAGAAAGCAAAATCGAGAAAGCAACAGTTACTCACCTTAAGTTTGCTCCAAGACCCAAAACCTTAATCTCTTCTTCCGACTCTTTCTCCTTCTTCTCCTTTCTTTTTTCTTTCCTCCTCCTTTTTTTTTTTCTCTCTCTCTCTTCTTTCTCTCTCCTCTCTTCTCTCTCTCTTTTTCCTCTCTCCTCTCTGCCGTGTGTGTGCATAGCAAGCATGAACCCCCCCTTCCATATATATAGGGGCAAAAGGGGGTAAAAATCTTAGATTTTTTTTTTGGTGGTCGGTTTGACCGGGTCAAACCGACTTTGACTTGGTCGGTTTGACCGGTCAAAGGCGGTTTGATCGGGTCAAACCGACTTTGACTTTTTTTTTTTTATAAACTACTTTTGATGCAAAATCTTGAGAGACATTTTTAAGTTAACGGACGTTCAACTATTCCTTTGGAATTTTAATGAATTATTTTGTAAGTAACCAAAAATCCATTTCCGGGGCCAGTCTACCGATTCAACGTGCAATGATATAAATACATATGAAGAAAATGCTGAATTGAAATGAGAAAATGACGGATTGAAATGCCTGGGCCCAACTTGATAAATTTGTAATTAAGATGATTCAACGTAATTAATATGATCATTAGAGTCGGGCCGTTACAATCGGCGCCTTGATTCAGCTTGCTGGACTTATGCTTGATAGTAAAGTGAAAGGACTGCAGAAACTCAACCCATTTAGCATGGCGTGAGTTTAACTTATGTTGGCCTTGAATATACTTCAAAGCCTTGTGATCTGAGTGCAGAATAAACTCACTGGCAATCAAATAATGGTTCCAATGTTCTAGGCATCGAACGATGGCATAGAACTCCTTGTCATAAGTTGAATATCTCTTTCTGGTATCACATAACTTCTCACTGAAGAAGGCCAAAGGGCGTCCTTCTTGAAAAAGAATTCCTCCAATACCAACTCCAGAAGCATCGCACTCAACTTCAAAGACTTTCTCAAAACACGGTAGAGCTAAAACCGGTGCTTGCGTTAGCCTCTCTTTCACTTCTTCAAAGGCTGCTTGGGCTTTAGGATTCCAAGTGAACGAGGAACCCTTAAGGACTTCAGTCATAGGAGCTAAAATAGTGCTGAAATTGCGTATGAATCTCCTATAGAAAGAAGCCAAGCCATGAAAGCTTCGAACATTATGAATACTCTTAGGAACAGGCCAAGTCTGAATAGCCTCAATCTTAATTTCATCTGTCTTAATATCATTTTCAGAAACAATATAACCTAAGAAGGTAACTTCATGGGTAAAGAAGGTACACTTCTTTAGGTTTCCAAACAATTTCTCCTTTTCAAAAACGAGCATCACCTGAGTTAAGGGATCTTGATGCTCTTGCTCATTCTTGCTAAACACCAAAATATCATCGAAGTAAACGACCACAAACTTGCCCAAGTATGGCCGAAATACTTGATTCATCAATCTCATAAACGTACTAGGGGCATTGGAAAGACCGAAAGGCATGACTAACCACTCATATAATCCGCCCTTAGTCTTGAAAGCAGTTTTCCACTCATCGCCCTCCCTAATACGAATCTGATAATAACCACTCCTCAAATCAATCTTACTAAACACCTTAGAGCCATGTAACTCATCCAACATATCTTCAAGCCTAGGTATAGGGTACCTATACTAGATAGTAATTTTATTTATGGTCCTACTATCAACACACATCCTCATACTACCATCCTTCTTCGGGACCAAAAGAGCAGGAACAGCACATGGACTTAAGGATTCTCGTACCAACCCCTTGAATATCAGTTCTTCAACTTAACGTTGAATCTCTTGAGTTTCTTTGGGATTTGTCCTGTAGGCTGGCTTATTAGGTGGAATGGATCCTGGGATAAGGTCAATATAATGTTGAATGTCACGCTTTGGGGGTAAACCCGAAGGTATCTCATCTGGAAATAGGTGACTAAACTGATTCAATATGACCTTGGCTATGGGATGGGATGGAAGTGGTGTTTCTGGCTCATCTTGTACTTGTAATATCCACTCTTTCAAGGCCTTGAACTCATGTTGAGAAGCCTTTAAAAGTGGTTCAACATATGTCAAGAGCAAGTCAGATTGATTTTTGCTTTTTTGTGGTTTCATTTTGTGGAGTTTGGATGGTGACATAGGATTCAGGGTAATCTTCTTGCCATCTTTGGTAAAAGAATAAGTATTAAGATAACCATTATGCATAACCTTCCTGTCATACATCCATGGTCGTCCTAACAGAATATGGCAAGCATCCATGGGGATAACATCACACCAAAGTTCATCTTGGTAGTTCTTACCAAGAGAGAATGAAATCAAACAACGAGAGTTAACTTGTAATCCCTTGCCTTGATTTAGCCATTGAATATTGTATGGATGTGGGTGTGCCGTGGACTGAAGGTCCAGTTTCTCAATCATGCTTAATGAAACAACGTTGGCACAACTTCCTCCATCGATGATTAACGAGCACACTTTGCCTTGAACTGTACACCGTGAGTGAAAGATGTTCTCACGTTGTTCATCCTTAGCAACTCGTTGATTGCTCAATACCCTTCGAATTACTAGCATCTCACCTTCATCTGCATTTTCCACAAACTCCTCCTGATCATCCTCATGATCCTCCTCAGCATCTTCTTCCTTTTCCTCTTCTTTCTCCTCGGCAAATTCTCCCTCTATGGCTTCCCACTCAGCTAAGGTAACCACTTTACGACTAGGACAATCAGAAGCAATATGTCCTAAGCCTTGACACTTATAACACCTTCTCTGGTTTATGGGGTATGGGTTTGGACGTAGGGGATTCGGTAGTGGCCTTTGAGGAGCTTGGTTCTTTTGTGGATTGGTTGGTAAAGGAGTAGATGGTTTAGGCTGAGGTGTGGTACTTCCCTTATTGAAGGGTTGCCCACAGTTTGGTACTGAATTTGGCTTGAAAGAATCACGAACATTCATCCTAGACTTTCTTTGTTGCTCCACCTTATGTGCTAGGACACACACTTCGTCAAAGGCGGTGTAAGCTTGCAATTCAACCACGTTGGCTATCCTAGGATCAAGCCCTCCTAGGTAACGAACCATGGTCTGCTCTTCAGGCTCATGAATGTCACATTTGATCATGAGTTTCTCAAACTCACGTGTATATTCTTCAACACTCATTTTGCCTTAATTCAGATGGTGAAAGAGCATGTATTGATCTTGGACATACGTGGAAGGCAAAAACCGTGCCTTCATCTTGGCTTTCATGTTGTCCCAAGTAGCAATCTTACTCTTCCTCTCCCTAGTTCTCTTAGCATTAAGGTTTGTCCACCATAAGGAGGCATATTTCCTTAGTCTAAGAGCAACTATCTTGACTTTCTTATCCTCCGAAATCTCCTTAAACTCAAAGATACGTTCCACTGTGTGTAACCATTCAATGAACTCATCAGGATCTAGCTTACCCTCAAACTCAGGAATTTCAACCTTGAAATCATTAGAGTTGAAAGTAGGCCGCGCTCTTCTTGATGTTCTTTCGAATGGTACATCCTCTTCAGAGAATGATAACGCATTCCTAGCTTCCTCTTCATGGCCATAATCCGTTCCAATTCGAATGCTTGGTGGCTCTTGAAGCTTTTGCTTTTATTTCATGTTATTCCCAAGCTGTTTCCTCAAGTACTCATTTTGTGTTTTGAGTTCTTGATTACTCACACTCATTTCTTGCATTTGCTTGGAAAGAACCTCGAGCTTTTCTTCCACAAACATGCTAGTACTCATTGTGATCGCAGGAATGAACGGTTTGTGCTTGATTGTGTTTGAACTGATTTCAGAGATAGACTGGGAATGGTGTGGGGTTCAGGCAAGGATCTGAACTTGCTCTGATACCAAAATTGATGTAAGTCTCAAGGGAATGAAGCAACCCAAGTCAACTCACATCAAGGACACTAGAAAACAAGCAAACACCCAACGGCCAAGGAGGCACGGCCGTGCTTAATGGCACGGGGGTGACCGTGCTAAATTGCTGCCTAGCTCGCCTAGAAAGTGCCTCACTTCACGGTTTGAGATGGCTTTGAGTTCAAATGGAAATCTGATGCAATGAACCTTGTTTTGGCCTTGATTATGTGTGGAAAAGAGTAAGCAAAGGAGTAATGAAAGTGAGGAATGAAAGTAGGAATAAGAACACTAAGAAGATCATTAAAGGAGCTCACGGTTTAAGAGGAGAGAAACCAAGAGCTAGCTTATGAACTTCAAGTGTGTTTAATGAAACTAGGATAGTTCTAAGCTAGATGATTAGATAAGATACACCACTAATCACTTAGCTTAGGGCCCTTAATCTTGGATCAGGATAAGATACACCACCTAACCAAAGATTAAGACTCACTTGGTCACCACCTTAATCAGCCACAATTAAGGATAAGCAAGTTAAGTGTTTAAGGAAATCACAAGACACAAAGTCTTTGCTCTCAACTGAATAATCAACTCTATCTCATTAAATGAACACACAAGGCTTTTATATGGCCTTGAAAATACATAAGAGGGCTTTCCTTCTAAAGTAGGAAAGTCATTAAGCATACCTAAGACTACTTAGTACACGGTTTAGCCTAAAACAAACACAAGCTAAAAGTTTAAGTTACAAAGCACTATTTTATCTTCCTAAGCTCTTTCCTATGCATTAAGGAATGTTAATGACTCAATTTCCCAGCTAGGAAGGTAAGGATACATGGCTGGCCACCTCAGAAGAGCTGAAGAATGCATGGTTGCCATGTCATGCTTGAGTTGCCGTGTGTGAGCTTGCCAAATGGAGGCTTTTCCCTAGCTCCATGTGTCTCTCTCATGGGTGGCTAGGTGGCAGCTTACCAAGCAGCTCAAAATGATCAAGTAGGTAGGCACTCACCTTAAGCAAATCCCTTGAAGGAGGAAAACCACTAGGCTAAGTAACCGGGTGTCAATCAGCCGGTTTCTGCCTCAACTTGTCATGCATGCTTGACACATCAAATGCTGACTAATTGCTACGTTTCTTACATGGATGGAAACCTCAAGATGTCTAGTTTACCCTCCAACTTGAATCGTAGCATTTGGACTTCATTTGCCCCCTGAACAAACCAGAATTCCAAAACCGTGCAGTTTGTAGTGCAATCCGGGCAAGGTCAAAAGATGAACTGTTTTAAGCAACCAATTGAACTCCAAATAATATGAAACCAATTGGACTTAAAAGCTAAGATCTTAAGCTTGAAAATCTCCCAAAAAACGAGCACCAAAATGTGCTTTAAACCTATGTAATCAGATAACAAAAACCGGATGAAAATCTGGATGAGAACCCGGGTGCATCACCTTGTGTTTTCTCCATCAAGTGACTTATGGCCGTGACTTTGGACTTGATTTCTTGATTGTCCTGGATCATTGAGACATTATTAGACCTTGAGGATGGACCTCCATCATGGGTTCCTTAAAGAGTGACATTAAATTGGTTTAATAGGCAAACAATAAGCATGTCAAATATGATGGTTTGTACCAAATGCATATTTATTTGCAGTATTCAGGATTCATGATGGTCTTGATTAGATTTCTCTTCATTGTTGTTGAGCTGAAAGGATCATTTCTTGCCTCTTCACACATCAAGCTTGGAATCGCTAGTGCAGTCTTGGCTTATGCTCAATCAATGGATACCTCATTACGGCGCCCCAAAAAAAAGGGAAAAAAAAAAGAAAAGCAATAGGGTGGGTTCCTCTTTGGGAAGGGTGATTTGGGGATACCCTCGCAAAATTGTAAGCATGTGTGTCATTGTCATATGCTCTTGTCCTTCATTGCAAGAATGAAGCATTTGGGGTAGAGATATGGAAAAGACTTCCAAAAGCTAACTTGAACTTTGATATGATGGTTTTTGATTGGGGAGGTGATTACACTGTATTTGAAGGTAAGCACAACAGTGATAAAAGCTTTGGAAAAAAAGACAATTAGGTATTGGCTAAGTAATAAATAATGCTAAATTGCTAATATTCTCTTAGCCCTACTACCATATCTGGAGGGTAAATTGTTAGAGATAAAGGAAGTTCAGTTGTAATTGTTGAACAAATAACTGTTGTTGCCCCATTTTCACATTTTGCTTACACCATTTTCTTTTTGAGTATAGTTGATAGAAACAAATCCATCTTATTGGGGAGTAAAAGGATCGAGTTTATTTTTCAACATCTCTATGGTGTTTACTTAGTTTTAATTTGTAATTTGTATTTTTTTCCCCGACATGAATGTGAATGCAGAGAAAGCGAATACATTTTCCTTTGCTTATGGTATTATTATCATCAATCATCAACTAATTAAAAGTTATGCTACTTCCTGTAACATATGTTCTTAAAAAGTTATGTTCTAGCATTATTATCATCAATCAACAACTCTTTAAAAGTTATGCTACTTCTTGCAATATGTTCTTTAACAAAAAAATATATATATATGAGTGTTTAATTAAATTATGACAATACATCATTTTCATGTCCTAGTATGTTCTAATGATTTCACATAAAATTTGTGTGATATCAAGAGGATGTTATAGAGAAACAGAAATTAAGTTGCTATTTTGAGCTGAATAGCAACTCGATATTCAAATAAGTTGGACATTAGTATTAAAAGTTTAAAAATGAATTCAAGTATACATTAAGTAAATTAAAATGCGATCTTGTAATCAAATTGATGAAAAAATAGAAACGCACATATTTATTGGAAAATAATCTACGAGATTCTGAAAGATTCAAGGTATGAAAATAATCTGTCTTGATCGAGTAATAAGTGACAAACATCCACGTTGTATTTATAATTTATAGAATCAAATTAAATATTCACCCTTCTCCAAAAGAGGGCCAAAATTTCTAAATAAAATAACTATTAATTTTTTTCATTAACCTTATTATTATTATTGTTGTTGTTATTATTTATTATTATTATTATTATTATTATTATTATTATTATTATTATTATTATTATTATTAAATTTAAAAATAGGAAAGAGGCAATAAAAGACATCTTCATGTAAATTTTTAGTTCAACAAAATTCTGGGTTAGAGAAATTTGATTTAACCACTGTTCTTCTACACGAACTGAGCAGTGTCTTCAAAACTCCGCAACCGCCAAATTCCCGCCGGGATTTGGCAACGGCAACCGCCATTGGCGAACCCCAGAGGTTAAAGTAAGTTTCTTTATCTATTTCACCTCCCAATTACCCTCTTTTCTAAGAATTAGGGTTTTTGATTTCAAATTTGCGAGGTCCCGATTCTGGGTAATTTAGCATCTTTTTAACTTTTTTTGGGGGCCCTTTTTCGGTCTGCAAATTTTATTCGGTGATTCTAGTGTTACTTGTTCGGAGCTCAGCTTCAGCACCTTTTCAAGTTCTAGCTGTATTGGGGAGAAGACATCTCTTTTGACATGTTAGATTTGTTCTTGGTGTAGGATAATTTTCGAGGTGGATATCTTATGGCTTCTTGTTTTTGGGCTTTTCCCCTTTCTTTTTTTGGGTATATTTGGGATGTAGTGGGTGTCTTAGATAGCTCGTGAAGAATTTTGTCACTAAATTTTAGTTGTTCAGTGCATGTCATGTGCGTATATTATCTTTCTGAATGCTCAAGGCTATCTGGTCGTACAAGGTTAGGGTTTTCAGAATTATGGGGTTTGGGGGCTGCATTCATGGGAATTTAGGGTTATTGTTATTATTATGATTATTATTTTGTGTTTTTTATAAACTTGAGTCCTGATCAAAAAATAAACTTGAGCCTGTACTTTGGTTGCTTTTGGTTCAGCAAAATTTTACATTTGGAGTGCAGTTGATGCCTTAGTTAGCTTGGAAGGGATTTGAATCTTACTTTTATAGTTTCCAGACTCTGGATTGCTTATAACTCTATGAGTCCTTATACATTGAAGGAGAAATGTAATAGTTCGTTTATTTCTGTTCAGAGTATGGCCAGTTTGGTTGAGAGGCTTCGAACGAGGTCGGATCGAAGGCCTGTTTATAACATAGATTTGTCAGATGATGAGGCAGATGCTGTTCATGGAAAAACCGGAGTTTCTAATGAGAAGCCTGAACGAATAGTCAGAGAAGATGCGGTACATAAAACCTGATGACTCTGCATTTGTTGTTCCTTATAACTTCACTGTTGTAAATTAAATAGTTGGTTTGTTTTCATTTGTGGGTAACATTTACTTTTTCTCTAAGGTAGAATTGCAATGGATGATGATCCAATGTTTGAGCCCCCTGTTCCTGCATCCTTAATAGTGTGAATTATCCAAGATATATGATACAATCTTGTGTGGTAGAAGTGTTCATTCTTGATATTTAGATATGATCATTTGAAGCCCTAATGTGAGTTAAAATGAAATATACGTTTACAATCATATCTCTTAATTTTCAAAAGCTGTCCATTTGTTGTATTTTCCATATTATAATTGTTGCTTTTCCAAATTCCACTAAAAGGAGCGATACATGAATGCTCATGTATTTTCTTGTAAATTCTGTTGAATTTTGTCTTTCTGCCCATATGAGAGGGAATCACTTCTGCATTTAGAGACAATAGAAAGAAAACTTGAAGTTGCTTGTCCTATTGGACCTAGGTGTCCCGTCCATCCTAACTTTGTGACAGAAGTTGGGAAGCTGAATGTGGAAGCATGCAAAATTCTATGCTTTTTGTAAAATTCGTGTGAAAATTATTGCCATGTGACATCTTGTTGTTATGGTATTGTTCTGGGTGATGACGAGAACAATGTATGTCACCCTTATTCACATAATACATGAGAGATCAATGTTTGAAATTTGGGCCCCTTCAGTTGTCATCAATGTTTCAAGTCTTATCGTCATCAGGGCAACCAACTCTTGCATCTAGGATTCCATAGATTGGTGTGGAATTGGAGGTACAATAACTTTGATATATAGTATGATCATTGTTGTACTTGTAGTGGAAAGTTGTTGGCACTTTTGACATTTCTTACTTGGTGTGCATTTGAAGTAACAAGATGAGTTCTTAGATTGGGGCGTTCTTGATAACTTGTTGCTAAGATGAACCTGTTGTTTCTGAGATATGTGGATTATATGTGCATTTAAGTCTTGTTTGTGGCCATGATCTTTTTATTTCATTTAAAGGGATAGGTTTTATAGTAGGACACATCATGATCAATATCTATTAGTTGTACGGATTATTCCTCTAGGTGCAGGACATTTTTATGAAGGCATAGTGCAATTTTGTCATACTCAGATCTACAGAAGCCCTGTAGGTCCTTTGTTTCGAGGTTCAGGTGATCTGTGGGTCCTTTGTTTGCTGGTACAGCCAAATTGTTTTCATACTCTCTTGGCTGTAGATTATATGTATATCTTACCACTGTCTAATCGTGTTCTTGTTTAATGTATTATTTTTCAATGATTGACAGAAAGATGATGCTTGCCAGACGTGCAGAGAAAGTGGAAATCTGCTAGAGTGTGAAACTTGTACCTATGCTTACCACCCAAAGTGCTTAATTCCACCCCTGAAAGCACCCTTTCCTGCTAGTTGGAAATGTCCTGAATGTGTATGCTTCTGCATATGGTTGAGTCTTTTTTTTTTTGTTTTTAAATTAAAAATTAAAGATTATATTTCTTTGTTAACGAGAGGACTTGCATTATTATTTGTCTTTGTAGGTTAGCCCTCTCACTGACATTGAAAAGATACTGGACTGTGAAATGCGCCCTACTGCAGCTCATGATAGTGATGCCTCTACACTGGGTTCTAAGCAAATATTCGTCAAACAATATCTTGTGAAGTGGAAGGGGCTATCTTACCTCCACTGTACTTGGTATTCCTGTTAATGATCTCTTCCACTCAAACATTCTTCCTAGAAAATGTTTGCTGCTTTCCCTATTGGAACAATGACTGAAGATTTTTTTCCGCTACCCTTACCAATGCTTGCACCCCAATGGTTTGCTGTACTGTGCTATTTTGAGTTTTGTTGCTGGGGCTGATTCCCATAGAAATATCTTCTTGTCTCACATTGCAGGGTGCCCGAGAAAGAGTTTGTAAAAGCCTATAAGACCCTTCCTCGACTCAGGACCAAAGTCAATAACTTCCATCGGCAAATGGAATCTCTTAACAATTCCGAAGATGATTATGTTGCTATACGACCTGAATGGACTACTGTTGATCGGATCCTTGCTTGCAGGTTTATCTTCTAAGAGAGCTGTATGCTACATGGTGGATATATTTATGGTCTTTATTTTTTGGCTGTTTCAATGCTTTCAAGCTCATTGTCCGAATTCTCTTATCCATAATGACATTGTTCACCTGTGTTTATTTAGTAAGGTTTCGTGCGAAACCTTACACTTGACCAGCGCTTCGTTTATTCACATCTTTCCGTGCCATAAAGGAGGGAGGAAAAACTTGGGGACTAAATAGGAAACTTGTTTGATAACCTATCTAGTTATACATTGTTTAAGTGAGTGTTCCATGAATAGCAATTAATAAGTCTCTGCCCTTGGCAAATTGAACTGTATAACCCTTCATATCCCTTCTTTACGCCCCTCTCAATTAAAAGGCCTTTCAATGTGCGTCTTCATACTTTGTTTGCGACCTAGTGGAGTCAAGAATCTTGGTCTTAACGCTGTGAACTTATTTCTCGACCTTTCTTTTGGACGTATAAATGAGGTTTATGAAATTAGAAATGTCATGAGTAGTAATTTCACCTCAACATCCTGCCCTCCATAGAAATTTCCTTTTGATAAGGAAAAGTGAAGGCAATGTTGCAAATCAGCATTGGTTTCCTTAGAAATAAAGTGAAAGCAATCCTGCCCTCCATAGAAATAAACTGAAAGCAATGTTGCAAATGAGCATTGGCCATGTGTTTAATTGTTTCTTAACTTATTCTCCAACTCCGTTGAAGATGTGATGCCAGTCCCAAACCTTTCTGATAGATATTTAAGTGAAGCTTGTCAAATTAGTAATCTCATGAGTGAGAGAGCTAATTTTATATGGAAAGGAAAGATAATAAAAACAATTTTGCAAATGGAGCATGGGATGTGTACGGAGAGTTGAACAGTGAAGCTAGAGGAACAAAGTTGGATGGGGAGTATTGTGTGTCAGTTTTGCGCTAACATCTTCTGACGATCTCTATATGATGTGATGCTGGTTCAGACTATAGAAACTTTTGTATATGTTAAGATATCATTTTAATGCCTTAGAGCTATGTTATTTTACACGGATCCTCTGGTTTATACTTACTGAATCTGTAGCTCAGATTTGTAGCCTTCCGTTCTGAATTATTGTTATCTATCTTCTAATGCTTGGTGAAAAGTTTGTTTTCTCTGTCTTTAAGGGACAACTGTGAAATGCTAATCTGCTACATGTTGCTTCTGACATAAAATGAATCACTTTTTTGCATTGTATACACCACCTGACTCTATTATCTGCTGTTCTACTTGGATTTTCTTCCTATTTTAGCTTTTAATAATCTCTTCTCTCTGAGTTTGCCTAGCCTTATAGGAACATTAATTAAATCTTCATTGTTACGTAGTTTATGAATCTTACCATACAATGTAGCAATTTCTTTTACCTTCTGTTCTCGGTGGATCTTGTGTTGTGAAGGAATTGTCATCAACGTCTTTCCTGTCGAGGGCATAATAGAAGCAATCTTTGAAATTATAGGCAAGATATGTTTACTGTGGACCTACAACCGCAGAGTCCATAGTCACTAGTGGGATTAAATGGTAGAGATAATGTCATAGCTTCAGTTTGTGATAAATCTTGATGATCATTTTATCTGTTGCTATTTTTGCCATCATGTGGTGTATCCAGTTTAATCATCTTTATTCTGTGCAGCTAATCATGTCGAGGTTGGAAAGATGTTTTCTTTAAAACATGCTTTAAGTTATGCTGTACATTTCATAAGGTTCAATGTTTGACGTGCAAAGTGCAAACTTGTGAAATATGCTGTACATTCTGTGCATATGGTAAGGCTAATGATGACAGGCTTTAAGTTTTTGAACTGGAATTGAGTGTTTCCTTTTTTCTTGATCACTAACTTGCTGTGATTTTAAAAAAACAATGTCTCATCTTTTCTGGCCAATTGCATGCTGTGTAATTGTACAACCCCCCCCTTTTCGAGCGTGGATTCTGCCCACTTGAGCAGATCTCTGCCTGAGTAAGTATGAGAATATCCAACTGTAACTGGCGATAGCCTTGAGCAGTGAGATTAGTTCTTGAGACTGAGAGACCCACAAAAGACGCTCTCTCTCTCTCTCTCTCTCTCTCTCTCTCTCTCTCTTTCTCTCTCTAGCTGCAGAAAACAGTTCTTGTTTTTGCGGATTAAAACTCCTGTGAAAGAATCCAAGGGGTAAGGGAAGGAAAGAGAGTGGTAAAATGGAATGTCAAGCATCGATTGCTAACAGCAATTTCGAAGCATAAAAGTCAAACGATCAGAAGTACTCTTTTAGTAAATTACGTCTATAGACCCGATGGCACTTTGCCTAAGAAACACTTGACACTGATACGGGACTCGGACATGACATGACGTGGACATGCAGACATGTGAAATTTAAAAAAACTAGGATATGACACGTATTAGTGAAAGAAATATTTCGCTATCTAGTGTGCCTATAATTCGTTCTACATCTTTGTCCTTGGGCAAAATCACGTTTGAATGAAAACAATGATAATTGCTCATAGTGAATAGGCCTTACACTGTCACTAACAAAACCCAATATCTTTGCCACATGTTTATCTAGCATGCGTTTGATAGTGTTCAAGCAGTGTCTGAGAGGGTTGGCATCCAATATGTGTAGGAGATGGATACGTTAGATCTTCAAGCGTGTCCGTGCATCGCAGCACTTCACATATGGAAATTAGTTCTAGCCTCAAAAGTTTTCTTTTAGAAAAGGATTTCTTGCTTCTCTCTCAACAATTTCTAGTTTTATTGTGAACAGTCCAATCTATGATGTCTTGTAGCTACAATGTGAATTTTGTTCTAGAAATTGATATTTTCCTCCCAAATTAGTGTCCATCATCTCTTGTTTGACATTTAGGAGATGGTGGTTATGTGACTCTGGTAATTTCCTTTACTCTAACTGAGGATGGAATATTGCTGTGTAGTCCGTTAGCTTCTTTTTGTTTTGTTTTTTTGTTTTTTTTAGTTTTTACTTTTACATGTTCATGTGAATTGCAGATCAAGTTCATCTGGCAGGTTTAATCCTGTGATGTTAGACCAAAGTACGTAAATATTGGTATTTAACTCAATTATACTGCTAGATAAAAAGGGAAATGCATAGGGAGTATGATACAAAGCAACTATATAAACTCACAGAAGGCTATCATGAACTCTACAACTTCTCGGTTCTAGCGGACAAAATAGAATCCTATTGTCCTATAAATAGAAGGTCTTAATCCATTTGTCCTTGATGCTCTAGAAATAAGTTTCCACATGATTGAAAGTGATTTAATTCTTTCTCCTAATTGTCCGTAACATGGCATGCAGGATAATGTTATTTCTGAATTAGTATTTGAGCTAGGTATCATATTGTCGTAGGGTTACACTTTGCCCGTAAATGGCCTATGAGCTGTTATCTTTTTTAGTGATAATAAAATTCAAAATATTCCCCTCCCGTATAGTATTTGTCATATATGGTATTGCATTATATGGAGGCATGAACAGTTGCCCTCATTTACACATTCGGCACATTCATGTGCTGTTCTTTGTGTCACAATGGTAAAGAGTAGATTTGTTTCAGTGATTGGTATTTTTTAGAACCACTGACCATCTTCTGTATTGTCACCCAATTGTATCTGTCATTTCAAGTTTGAAATGATATCATTAGGGCGTGTGACTTTCATAAGTACTGAATAATACTCTTACTATTTTAGTTATTTGTTATGCTTGACCTGGAAACTTCGCCTTTGAGCATTTGTTCTTAGGTCGGGAGCATGGTTTTTGATTTTTATGTTAAAATCTGTGGTTATTTTCTTACTTTTGCAGAGGAGATGATGATGAAAAGGAGTATCTTGTAAAGTGGAGAGAACTTTCCTATGATGAGTGTTATTGGGAATTTGGGTCAGATATTTCTGCTTTTCAGCCTGAAATTGAAAGATTTAATAAAATACAGTCTAGACGTCGCAGACCCTCCTCCGGTAAGCTGAAAAATACATCTCATGATGTTGAATCCCAGAAGAAAAGTAAAGAATTTCAACAGTATGAGCAGACTCCTGAATTTTTATCAGGAGGTACATCTCTTTTTCTTGCTTCTCTACTATTAATATTTTTAATTTTAATGTGTAAATGTCATGCTTGATAAACCATTATATTCTTTTCTATCTTAAATTCTGAATCTTGGTGGGTCTTAAATTGAAGGCTCTCTACATCCTTATCAACTTGAAGGGCTCAACTTTTTGCGCTTCTCATGGTCCAAACAGACACATGTGATTCTTGCGGATGAGATGGGACTTGGTAATTGATTGCATTTGTGTAAATTTTTTGTTTGCCATACTCTTTGCTTCCCCGCTTATGAATATAGATATGCATTGCGTGCAGGCAAAACTATTCAAAGCATTGCTTTCTTGGCATCTCTTTTTGAAGAAGGAATCTATCCGCATTTAGTGGTGGCACCGTTGTCAACTCTACGTAATTGGGAACGTGAATTTGCTACGTGGGCACCACAGATGAATGTAGTATGTGTTCATAGTTCAAAATGGACTGGAGATAAATCCGATTCCTCCTTATCAAACCTTTTGAATGATAATAGAACCTAATCTCAAGATCTGCTACCCTTACAGTGTTAGATATTTACTATGTCTGATGATTGTTAATTGATGCAGGTAATGTATGTTGGTTCTGCGCAAGCTCGTTCTGTTATAAGGGAGTATGAATTTTACTATCCCAAGAAGTCTAAATCTATGAAGCTGAAGAAAAAGAAGTCTGGCCAGATCACAAGTGACAGCAAACAAGAGAGGATAAAATTTGATGTGCTTCTGACTTCTTATGAAATGATCAACTTGGATTCTATATCTCTGAAGCCAATTAAATGGGAGTGTATGGTAATTTGACTGTATCTACTTATACTTTCAACTCTTAAATTCCTATTTTGTAGGAAGATCCCCTAGTTGGATCCGACTAGAGTGGGGTCTCTAGAGAGCCAAGAGACCCAATTGTAAGTAGCCTTACTCTTGGCGAGTAGAGATCCTACTTCCAAGAGACCAAAACAATTTCCATTTTGCAAAAATGAAGTTGTGAATTGATGAAATAAATTTACAAGATTTCTTAATCTATTGATTTGCTTCCAATTTTTTAATTTAATTTAGGAAAGAAGATTCTACTTGATTTCCTTTTAAATTGGCTGCATTTTCTTTCTATAGGTTGTTGATGAAGGTCACCGTCTCAAAAACAAGGATTCAAAGTTATTCCTTCAATTGAAGCAGTATATTAGTAGACATCGTGTACTATTAACTGGAACTCCTCTTCAGGTTTGTTATCAGATTGTTCTTTTCAGGGCTGTGTTTGTACATCTCATTGTATCTTTATTGTTTGATATTCTTAAAA
This sequence comes from Carnegiea gigantea, assembly GCA_029747015.1. Taxonomy (NCBI): domain Eukaryota; kingdom Viridiplantae; phylum Streptophyta; class Magnoliopsida; order Caryophyllales; family Cactaceae; genus Carnegiea; species Carnegiea gigantea. The sequence continues at coordinate 37,266 of JAKOGI010002639.1, read as the reverse complement.
TGCGGTACGCCTGTTTGCAGTTCATGTAGTTGGTTGTCATGTTATGTCTTCCATTTTGTTTTTTTTTTTTGACCTTTTGTATACTTGAATGAATTATTGAATGAAGCAGTATATTACATTGTGTACTATTAATTGGAACTCGTCTTCAGGTTTTTTATCAGATTATTCTTTTTAATACCGTGTTTGTACACAAACTACACATCATTGCATCTTTATTGCTTGGTATTATTAAACTGCGATACGCCTGTTTGCAGTTCATGTAGTTGGTTGTCATGTTATTTCTTCCATTTTGTTTCTTTTTTGACCTTTGGTACACTTGAATGAATTATTGAATGAACTAATAGTTGAGCTTGAACATTTCAGTAGAATCATATATTAATCTCATTCTGCCTATCTTGTTAAATTCTGTGTGAACTCTCTGCTTATGTATGGCTGATTGCTTTTTGAAGGTATTCATTCTAACTTGTTAACTGAATATTCGAACTGCGCTCCTGCTACCTCTGTTATTCATTTATTTTTATGAACGTAATTTTTCTTTTAGTTGCCCTCTTTAGATGAATCTCTTGCTCTCTCCCTTTGTTCTTTTGCCCTGGAGACGTATTTGCTGCTAACATTGTCGGAAATTAAGATTTGGTAGGTGGTAGGTTGTAGTTGCATTTCATGGTTCATACTTTTGTTCCATGTATTCAGGTTTGCATGTTCATCTCAGTGTCAACAATTTGTTTCCCATGCACTGTGGACGATGAATGTTGCTGAGTTGTTAGGATGCCCAAATTCTATCATATGAATGATTGTCTGTATGCTTTAAATCCTGGAGTGCGTAGGTGAATGTTTTTATGGTTTTCTTTAAATCTTAAATCCTGAAGTGCTTAGGTCCCTGCATCCTTATTACATGGTAGTATGCTGGATTGTGGCACTTTGTTTTATATGTTGGATCAACTTGTACGACAGGCGGTTTTTTTCCATCGTGTATGCTTTGATTGTGTTGTTCGGTCATTAGTTGCTACTTACTACTATAATGTCAATGCTTTGGTAACTTCTCAGAACAATCTTGATGAGCTTTTCATGTTGATGCACTTTCTGGATGCTGGAAAGGTCAGTGTTTCTTTGAAAGATATCATGAGAGTCATTTGCTAGTCTTGATGATCATAAATAAGTTAAGCTTTCCGATTTGTTTGTGCTATTTTATATAATCCACAGTTTGGAAGCTTGGAGGAGTTTCAAGAGGAGTTCAAGGATATCAATCAAGAAGAGCAGATTTCAAGGCTTCACAAAATGCTTGCACCTCATCTTCTTAGAAGTACGAATCTCCTTTGCATTCCTGTGATAAGATAATCTGTGTTTTAAACTTCCCATATGAGGTGATAATTAAGATAGATTAAAACTATAGTATGTAGCTTATGATTGATCTCACCATTTGATCATGCACTTATATTGTAATTTCTCTCTCTCTCTTTTTTTATTTTGTTTTAATTTATTGGTAGTGCTTCTCTTTCATCTTAGCCTCTTAGGGTCCCCTCATCTTTCCAACAGCGATTTGCCCTCCCCATTTCGTGCATCCTGTATGTAGTCAGTGGATGTTTTATTTAGCTTCTATCCTGTTAAGGAATTTGATAGGATAGGAAACTTGTTTCTCTTGAGTTGATGTGAGTAATATCTTTGTCTAGAATTCTACAAATGCTTTCAAATAATCTGCGGACATGAGAAAGTATTAAATTTTATGGAATCTTTCTTCTTTTAAATGCCTTCGTTTGGTTCACAGTATCATGCATTGCAATTTGCTTCAAATTCCTCGTTAAGTGGCTGCGATCTCCATGATGTCTGTTCAATGAACGCTCATTTGATTGATCCATTGCCCTTTAAAATGGCAAAGCTTTTTAACTTTCTTGGTATCGTGTGCAAAATTTGCCCTGTTGCCCACAGCAAATGCTCATTCTTTCTGTATTTGTTCTCAAAACATTCATTTGCTTGTTGCTTACATGTCAAATTTTGAATTTCTTCCCCCTGATGAAATTCAAAGCTTTGATTTTTGGATAACCAATCATGGTCGGAGAACTATCTTCAACCATATTTCATGTGTTCCCAAGATGCGGCAATAGAAGTGGGGAATAAGAAATCTGCTGTGTTGTGACTGTGGCTTTCAAATTATTATGTAACTTCAGGGGTGAAGAAAGATGTGTTGAAGGAGATGCCACCTAAGAAGGAGCTAATCTTACGTGTTGAGCTAAGTAACAAACAAAAGGAGTACTATAAGGCAATTTTGACTCGGAACTATGAGATTCTAACTCGTAGGGGCGGTGCACAGGTGAGAATACTTTTGCAAGCATCTAATTCGTATATTGGGTTTAAGGAACATGGAAAGTGTTTTTCATGCACACTCTGCCAACATTTCAGATTTCTCTTGTCAATGTGGTGATGGAGTTGCGGAAGCTATGCTGTCATCCATACATGTTAGAGGGTGTTGAACCATCAGTAGAGGATCCTGATGAGGCTTATAAGTAGTTTCTCATTTTATAGTTCTTATTTTAGCTCCATTGTCCTGTTTGAAGATAAATTTTTTTTTGTTCTGTTAGGAAATCTTGGTCCGCTGTATTTGGCATTGTTTTTGGTTCTGACTCATAAAATTCCTTCAATTGAAAATATGTTTATTGGTTTTTTGGTTTATATTCCACAACAGACAGCTTCTTGAATCTTCTGGTAAATTGCAACTGTTGGACAAGATGATGGTGAAGCTTAAGGAGCAAGGCCATAGAGTGCTCATATATTCACAGTTTCAGCACATGCTTGACATACTTGAAGATTACTTGACTTACAAGGTTTGGATGTCTTGATTGCCCTTTGTGATTTTGTTAATTATCTTGAAATTTTTATTTGTGCTACCATTCCTGTACTTGAGTTGTGTTTATATAAGCTTAATTTCTCAATTTTGGGTTGGCATCTTTATGGTTATTATTTCCTGTCCATTTTGCTGATTTCATGTCCCATGCATCGATTTTTTTTTTCCCCGGTGGGTGGCCATTGTTCAGTTATTGCGTTGGCATGGAAGTTATGACATGGATTGACATGCATGTTTTGGTTGTTTTAACTTATGAATTTGAATAGCAGAATGAAATTACAAGTATCACCTTGGATTTTTCTGTTTAGATCAGTAGCTATTTGCTTGTAAAATTATTTGCTTGTAGTTTGCTTGTAGAATTATCAGTTAATGGTGGATACTGAGGTAGTTGTTGTGTTTGCAGAAATGGCAGTATGAGCGTATAGATGGCAAAGTTGGTGGAGCTGAGAGACAAATTCGTATCGATAGATTTAATGCCAAGAATTCTAACAGATTTTGTTTTTTGCTATCTACAAGAGCTGGAGGTTTGGGGATAAACTTGGCAACAGCTGACACTGTTATAATCTATGACAGGTGATTCATTTTGCCTTGTTATGTTATCTCAAATTGTCTGTGTTCTTGATTTGGTTTTTGGAAGAGACCTGAGCATTTGAGGCTGTAGCTATGAGACTTTTGTGGGAGACAACAATACGTGCGCCGGTTGTTTCGTCAAGTTATTTGGGTGCTTTGTATGTGATTACCTGAGGGAGGAAATACATCTGAATCCAAATCAAGTAGTAAGATGGTTGGTTTGTGTGTTGGAAGGGGGCCCCTTTGTTGGACCTAGATTACTTGCAGATGAATTGAGCTTCTATATTACAAGATAAGCATTAATTCTATAGAAGAAACAAATCTCACTTTCATTTTTATCATGTTTGAGTTTCTTTTTTCCCCCCCCCCACCCTAAGCCCCTGATCTGTGCAAGGTCATACAACCTTCATTTCCTGTGCAGGTGAAATTTTGTAATTCTTGATTTCTTAGCTATATTTTCTGGGTAATGAAATGTATGTTGTGGTTCAGTGTTGACCAATCTGGTTGCATCAGGCTTCTTCTTTCTGGCAATTGTCGCATGTCTCTGTTTCCAGAGGTCATAATGTGTGACAGTCGAAGCAAGAATAATAGTACTCTTCTGAACTGAACTTCTCTTATTGATTAGCGTTTTCTGAAGCTGCACCAAATTGTTTGGATTGTATGCAATTCTTAGCCACTGAAATTTGGCATTTCTGACCTCTGTAGCAAAAGCACATCCAATTTTCTTGCTTGTTGAGTCGCTGACAGAGGGGCACGTACCTTGAATTTTTGGTATGCTCTTTGCAGCCTGTTGAAGTCAATTATGCACAATCATCCGGACAGCGACGGAGTGTTTAGGGGGAAGTGGCCCTATTCCAGACAATTCTGCTCGGAGGGGATCTGTCTTTCTCATTATGCAACCACTTATATTCATTTTTGGCCGTGCAATTGCCATCACTGGTATGCATCCAATTCGTACCAGTGATGTTTGATGCCATCTTTCAGTTTGCACAAGGTCCTCCAAATACAAACACACATCAGCTGGTTGATATAAATCCACCCATTATGCCTGTTCAGGTACTAGGAATCCTTTTTGGCTGAAAACTACCCAAATCCGTTTAGCCTTGAATGCGCCGTTCCAGATTTTCAAGTTCATCAACCAAGGCAATTTCTGCCTTTGTCTTGACAGACTATGTCAAAAGCAATAACAGGCTGTCTTGTATATGTATCCAAACAACTCAACAGAAAACTCCTGCAGATTGCTCATCTTGACATCTTCCATGATGATTTGCTGTGAAAGGATGAAGTTAAATGCCAACAAACTAAACAGCCATTAGGTGCCCACATAATAGAGATATCTGCTCCCCCAGCTTTTGATTTTAGCTGTCAATTTATCCACAAAAAATATGCAATCTGGTTAGAATAGTCTACGAACAGTTGTAGGGACACCTAGATATTTGAAGGGAATTTTCTTTAAGCAGAGCATGTGATATTGACCAACTTATATCTATTTGGTTGGCAACACCAGCTAGGATTATTTGGCATTCATTTACATCGGCCTGCAGCTCCAACATCTTGAAAGTTTCTGGGATGTGTCCACTAGACACTGGACTGATGCTTCATCTGTTTTACTAAACATAATTAAGTTGTCTTCAAACACCACAAGACTTCGGTCTTAGTGATAGGCATCTTTGTTGGACTTTAGAACTCCTGATTTCCACTTGTGCTTCATCATTCTGGAGAAGAGCTCCATTAACCAGCAAAAAAACAAGAGATCATATAGGATCACCTTGCCTTAAGCATCTGGTACTTCGGAAAAAGCCATGACTTCCTCCACTGATGCATGCGAAATATGAGGCAGTTGCAGAGTTTTAATGCAAATCATCATCAATTCAATGAACCTTTGCGCGTTCTTACTGAGTTTCAGGACCCTATTTTTGAATGTTCAACGTAACTGTCCTCAGTAATGGAAGAACTCAGATGTGAAAATATTATTGCATTGAAATCTGTTTCTATTCCGTCTGTGCAAGCATTCAAACCATTGCCGACATCCTCATATTCTCTAATTTGGCTAAGAAATATGTCTTCTGGTTTGATTAAGAGTGTTGTGTGCTTAAGGAAAAATTTCTGGTCAGTCCAGCCAACAGAGGGATACACTGGCAATGTTCGTTTTTTCTACTGGAAATTTCTGGACTGAAAATTTCCGATAAGAGAAAAATTGGCAGTGACGAGTCTCTCTTTCTTATAGAACTTCAGTATTCTGAATAATTGTCAGCCCAGATTCCTTATTAAAAAGGAAAAACCCCACATAAATATTAATCAGACAAAATGGACGAAGCCATCAAGCTTAAGAGAATTAAGTAGGACACTTACGTATATCTTGTATGTCTAGGGTTGAGGCACTTCTGCGTTGTAGGTGGTTGCTGTGAAGTGTGGCTGTTGGGCTGTGCAGTAATGTGAAGTAAGGTAGTCTAGGTGTTAGTCAAGCTAGTTGTACGTACTTCTATGGAGTGAGGTATTTTTCTTGTATTTCTGTGGTGCTTTTATTTTTACTCTAAATGCTTGAAAGACTTGTGAGCAAGCATTGACCAACCACTGCTGAACTAGATTTTAGAGTACCAAAGTAGTTGAAAAGCACTTTTAAAAACATTCCTAAGTGCTGCGTTTGGGAGAGATTGCTACAATGTAATGAGGAAGCGTTGCTTTTCAAGGTTGGTAATTATTGGACCTGTAAAATTAATTATGGTGGTAGAAAGAGGAAAGGGAAAATAAAGTAGTGAGGTCTAATAAAATTTGCTTTTTCTGTTGGAGCAATACCTAGAATGAAGTCCTTGTTTGCTACTTTCCATGGTAGAAACTTCCTCTCTATCTTTAAACATTGAATTGAAAGAGAGTACTAAATGATATTTCATTAAGTCTAGTTTCCAATGTTGGACTAATTTTATCGGAGGGATGGAGTACAACACCTCCTAGTGTGGGTCTCGCTTTTGCGGGGTCTGGGGAGATACAGATGTAGGCAGCCTTACCCCTACCGATATCCCTACTCGTAGTGAGGTTGATTCCAAGAGACCCACAAAAACATGATTTTGAGAAAATAATTTATGGAAGAGGATTTTGGAAAAACATTTAATGGAGAAATGGAGAGCACAACAGCCAGAAATGAGTAAGATACATAAGCAAAGCTAGAAGTCGTGGCTAAGGAACGAAGGAACAATAAAGCAGAGGAGGAAAATATACCTTAATAACTAGAGGTAAGCAAACGCTGTCTCTTCCCAGATGAAAGAACTTCCTGCGGACAAACATTACATCACTGCCAAAGCTACCCTATTGCAGCTGAAAGACCGACTACGAGGCCACCTCTCTGCGATTTAAAATCCTAATCTTATCCTGCCAACATCTCCTATCCTGAACCACGTCCTCCGATAATCCTGCAACTCTCAAGTCCTCTCTAATCGCCTCGTCCAAACTCTTCTTTGGTCGGCCCCTCCCTCTTTTGCCTTCAGGGATGTTAATCCTCTCACATTTCCTTACTGGAGCATCCACGCTCCTTCTTTTCACATGACCAAACCATCGGAGTCTTGATTCTCTCATCTTATCTTCGATGGGGGCCACTTTAACTAAGTCTCTGAAAACCTCATTCCTAATTCTGTCTATTCTCGTATAACCACACATCCACCTAATCATCCTCATCTCCGCTACCATCAACCTTTGAACCTGAGTCTTCTTTGGAGGCCAACACTCCGATCCATACATTACCGCCGGTCTAACTACCGTACGATAAACTTTGCCTTTTAATCCTACAGGCATCCTCATCGGACGGATGGAGTAATTCTGTAAAAGAATGCCTATTGTCGAAGCAGCAAAGAATGGAGTGGGGAGAGGGGAGGGTGATGTGGTAGAGGATATTGTTATTTTCCAACTTACAAATATTCGTCTGTTACTTTGTAATGAGAGATCCCTGGATATTCAACTTAGTGGCTTCCTTGATTGATTTTCTTACATTCATTTAGATCAATGACTTCCAGATGGCTTCTGTTTTAGGCTAAACTAGTATTCAGGGTCTTTACTTTAGCTGTTAGTGGTTCTTGCTGGCTTATCAGTTAAGCTTCTCCTTTTTTTCCATAAACTACCTGCAATTTCTTCATAGCTGCAGTCATTCCCTGTGTTGAATTTCGTTTAATTCTGGCTTCTCCTTCAATGCAGTGACTGGAATCCACATGCAGATCTGCAAGCAATGGCCAGAGCTCATCGTCTGGGACAAACTAACAAGGTTGATGTTTAATGTCACAGGAAGTGATGTTTTGGTGACTCTAATTGGAGTTTTTTTTCTTCACCACCATGGACAAATTGTCTGACTCTGGCATTATTACAGGTCATGATTTACAGACTTATAACAAGAGGATCAATTGAAGAGAGAATGATGCAGATGACTAAGAAGAAAATGGTATTAGAGCATTTAGTAGTTGGGAAGTTGAAGACACAGAATATTAATCAGGTTTATTCTTGCTTCCAATTCTGTTTGATATGTAAGGACAGTAGGAAATGGAAATAGTAATATCAGCACAGAATGGTATAATGAATATAAAGGTCCAGCACAAAACGTTATAATGAAAAATATAGGTCCATAACGACAAAGTTTGCGCATCTTCTGTGAAATAAAATCATGGTGCATTCACAAATAAATGTTCATTTGTTAAATTTTGTCTACTTTTGTGAATTGAACGTTCCTGGAAATGAAATTTGGGTGATTATCAAGGAAAAAGAACCTATTTTAGGGGAATTGGTGAACTCAAAAGTGAAATACTAAGTCTAGCAATGTGTCCTACATTGCAATTTTTCAGTCCGTCACTTTTGAAGATTTGTAAAGTCAGTAGATTGTAAATTTGTCATTTTAGATGAGTGCTATGATTAGATTACCACAATGATAAGCTCTCAATCTTCCCTTACTCCTCCATCGTTGGGTTGTTATTTCCTGTGGGAAAGATTTGGAAGACTTCTGCTGTTATGTAAGTGTCCTTGTGTGTGGGAGGCAACTCCAGGCAAGATCTTGATTCTTGACATGTGATACTTTACAAGGAGGTGTGATCTCGGTTAGTAGGTGGCTTGGAAAGGAATGATGAAAAAATGTTGGGCTTTAGGAGTTTGGAGGATGATCGCTATTTGTGGACTACTTTTAAGGAAAAGAACTGACGAATTTGAAATGCCCTTTCAAGATTTCAAGCTCTACTTTTTGAGAACACTATATTAGCTGGAGTCACTTTCTAAATGGTGATACTAGTTTGACCTTTTTGGATTTTGTAGATAATATTATGCATGGAGCTTGAGGGCATGATGTTTTTGTAATTGCCCCTTTTGTACATGGGCGACGTCCCCTTGGTGTCTAATAATGCAACTCTTGAGTACTCATCACAAAAAAGAAAACCTTGGTTAATAGGTGCTTCTAGCGTAGTTACCAAAAATAAGTGCTTCAAGTGTAAAAGGGATTTTGAATCCATCGAGCACTTAGTCTATTGGCTTTTTGCTATACCACTTTGGGAGTTAGCTCTCAGTGCTATGAGGCTTCCTTTGGGTGATGTCTTGTTCTGTCAAACATAAGTTGTCAGACATCAGTTACTGGCTTGGGTTCTTTTGGAAGAAAAAGTCTTACATAAAGTCATCACAGCTGTTCCTCATGTTTTCTTTTGGATGATTTGGATGGAGACAGGCAGGAAAGTTTTGATGGTGTCTACATTCCCATTGAGCGTATCAGGGCAAGTGGATCAAGAATCAAGACTGTATTCTTTTGGGAGAAGGAAGATTTTTGCTCTTCATCGATTAATGTAATTAAGTTTGTAGATAGCCTGTTTTTGGGTGTAAGTAGGTTGTTTGTTGCATGCATAATCAGCATCCTCTTCTTCTGGATTCTACGAGATCTTAGACTCTTCAATGAGGCATTGCTAGGCAAGTGGCTGTGGAGATACATGAATGAGAAGGATAGCCTTTGGAGAAGGGTGGTTAGGAGCAAATATGATGATAATGGTCTTGGATGGTATCCCTCTAAAACAAGGCAAAGTTTGCGGAGATTCATTCACAAGGATGGGGAAGATTTTATCATCAATTTCCTTCAAGGCAGGTGTTGGTTCTTCTATTTTGTTTTGGCACGATCGTTGGTGTAAGGAGGGTCCTTTACAAGATCTCTTCCCCTCTCTTTATGTGCTTGCTGTGAATATAACTATTGCATATTATTGTCAACGTGGGCTTGGCACTATTGTGTGATCTCCTGTCTTCACCCGTGATGCTTTGGTTGATGACACTATTCTTGCCACCTTTCTTAGCAAGTTGAGTGAGATTACACTTCATGACTCACCTGATGTGGTTACTAGGGATCTCAACTATAAAGGAGTTTTCACTATCAAATCTTATTATTTAAAGCTCCTCTCTTGTTCTGTCTTCGTTATGGAGTCTGGCTCTTTGGGGACGTTTCCTTGGAAAATTATTTGGAAGATTTTAGCTCCCTTTAAGGTGTCAGTTTTTGTGTGGGAAGCTTCACATGGGAGTATTTTGACATGTGATAATGTATAAAAGAAGGGAATTGTCTTGGTGAATAGATGCTTTATGTTCAAAGAGGATTTGGAGTCTCTTGATCACCTATTGCTGCATTGTCAATTTGCAAGAGCTCTTTGGGAGTTATCATATAGTTGCTTGGGGGTTTCTTGGGTTATTTTGGATTCTGTAAGGAATCATCTTTTGGCTTGGAAGGGTGCTTTTGGTAGGAAAGTTAAAAAGAAAAGCGTTTTATTGATCCCATATGTGATTTTTTGGACTATTTGGCGAGAGAGAAGCAAAAGAGTCTTTGAAGGAGAGGAGACGCCTTCTCAATGAATCAAAGATATTATTATCAAGACTCCTTTTTTCTGGTATAGTGGGAACTTTTGCCAATCTTCTTTTGATATAATTGATTTTGTGGATAGGTTCCATCTTGGGTGTACATAACCCTTTTGTAGGATGCCCGCTCGCATCCGTCCTTTTGTACATATTTCATTTATATATTTTACTCTTTTTCCTTGTCAACAAAAAAAAAAAAAAGAGAGATTACCAGGATAATTAGAATGTTTCTAGTTGGAAGGCCAAGTGCCTTAATGTAGTTCCCTTTTTTTTTTTGGGGGGGGGGCATGGTTGAGGGGGAGAGGTTATTGGCTCTCATCAAAAGTGTGTTGTCTGTCTTTCCTACTCACTTTCTTTCACTATTTCTGTTCTTTGTGTGGTGACGTGAGAGTTGGAAGCTATTTGGAGAAGTTTTCTTTGGGATGTTCTAGGCTTGTACAAATGGCAGGTGAAATGTGATATTGTGAAGGAAACCATTCCAAAGGGTTGTTTAGAAATTTGACATCTTCACTCTGCAAATAACTCTCTACTGGGGGAGTGGGTATTGAGTTTCATGAATGAGGCAGGTAAGTTGTGAGGAAAGTGATCTGCACCTAATATCTGGGGAAGGGCATTGGTGGTTTTCTAGCAGACAATACATTACGTATTCTCTGAGGCTTTGGGGATATCATTGAAAAGCTAGTGTGGTCGAGTTGTTCGCTAGAGCCATTTTGATGTTTGAAATGGCTTCTTTATCTATCTCCTGCATTGTAGATAATGTATGATGGCATCACTTTGAGAGACCTTTTGTTCTTTTCGTTACTTCCGAGTTACAGTTTTCTGATTATGAAGAGGCAATTTTTAGCTCTTGGTGTCCTGTTTTTGATCGTGATGTCTTCTTGGACGATGATCGGCGTACAAGTTTGCTTTGCAAGCTTGTTGACATGTCTACAAGGGGCTCTTAAGATCAAACTTTTAGAGGGAACCTTCATTGAGCCAGGGAGTTTACAGTTGAATCGTAGCTTTTGTCCTCTCTTCCTTCAATATCCTTCAGTCTTGGTTGACAATGGATTTTTTTGGAAACTTGTGTGGGAGTCTCCAGCTACTACAATAGTTTTCTCCTCTAGGAGGAAACATAGGGCAAGATTTGACTTGTGATAACTTGCAAAATAGAGGGAAAATCCTGGTTGACGGGTGCTTCCTGTGTGAGGAGGTTTGGGATTTATCGATCACTTCCTATTCATTGCCCGTTGTTTAGAGCTTTGTGGGGGTTAGCTTTTAATTGTTTGGCGTTCTTGTGTTGTGATTAAGGAACGTATGATGGCTTATGAGACATTCTGGGTAGGAAAGTTAAAACGTTATTAGGCGGACCCTTATTGCGTGTTTTGCTTGGAGAAAATTAAAAGAGTTTTTAAGTTTTGAAACGCATTTGAAACAGATGCAGTCATGCACAAAGATTTAGTGGATCAAGACTTTATATATTTGGACATGAGCCTTTGTTCTTGTTTTGATGTAGGTGATTTTGTAAATCATCATTTAATGGGATGTAACTTCTTTATAGGATTTATACATATCATTGACTTCTCCTGGTCCAGAAAACAATTTTTCCTCTCCCGCCCGGGGGGGGGGGGCGCTGGCCTATTAGGAGAGTATAGCTCAACCTAGCGAGGAAGCTCATTTAGAATCTATTGTTAAATACTTAAATTGAGATTGATTGGGGTTAGGAACAAATGAATGGGGCACAGCCTACACATTAAGGTGTTAAGGGTTGGTTGATTGTTTGGTAGTTGACATAGATTTGTAGCTCTAGTATGTGATCTATTGAAAGAATCATGAATTCCAATGTTCAAATAATGAAGTGGGACAATGGATCTGTGTCATCTGATGTGTGTTTTGAGTCAACTGATATGTGTTAGCTTCTATTTTTTAAGTCCACTAATAGTAAACGATGTGGTTTTTAAAATTATTTTTTTTAAAAATTATATGCTTTGTTCTTATAGCTGTTACTTCCAGGAAGAGCTGGATGACATTATAAGGTATGGCTCAAAGGAGCTGTTTGCTGATGAAACTGAAGAAGCAAAGGCTCGCCAAATTCACTATGATGATGCTGCAATCGATAGGTCGATAAATCTGGCTACTATTCATGTGCTTCTTCATATTTGAAACGTTTAGATTTTCTTATTATTGGCTATTATATGTAGACTGCTGGATCGTGAGCGTGCTGGAGATGAGGAGACTATGTTGGATGATGAAGTTGACAATGGGTTTCTAAAAGCATTCAAGGTTTGTATTGCGGTGGATTTTTGCAGTCTCAATGCAAGCATATGGGTGTCTCTATTTAAGTAGGGAGCAGGGTCAGTCAACCTTTTTGGCCCCACAACTTCAGTGCAAGACGCGTGGAAATATATATACCTGTGGCCCCGAAAACAATGGAAGCAAATCATTATAATGCTAAGAGGTTGACCATGCATCTTAGACGCACTTTAGAATGACATAATTCAGCCCTGCAAAATTAAAATCTTGGTTTCGTTAATGAGTTCATGAATTGTTCTAGTCAGCTTGCAAGAAGGGTAAAATTTCCTCTTGACGAGGTGTTGGGACATTATGGTTCAGTGTCATCGAGCTTTCTTCGCTGAAAATGTGTTGAAGCATATTAACCCTTATTTTGGCAACCTGTATTCCTTTTGCTTGTTTTGTTATCTGTGCCCTCCTCCCCCCATGCGAGTGCCTCCATGCTATCAAACACTCTATTTAATTGCTAACACTCTATTTAATTGCTAGTAGTGAACCAGAACTTTTAAGTCAATCATTTTGTCTTGGTGGATTTAAAAATATGGTACATACTAAAATCCTGAGTAGTTGCACAGATAATGATGTTCTTTCTGTATTCAGTTTGGTGTCCGTTGTGTATGTGATTTTGCTTCATTCTTAGCATTGAATTACTGTATGTCTACTTTATGTCGTAGGTGGCCAACTTTGAATATGTAGATGAAGCTGAAGTTGCTGCAGAGGAAGAGGCACAGAAAGCAGCTGCAGATACAAAAGCAACTGTGAATAATGCTGAAAAGACTTCATTTTGGGAGGACTTATTAAAGGACAGATATGAAGTGCACAAGGAAGAGGAGTTTAACTCACTGGGGAAAGGGAAAAGAAGTCGTAAACAGGTATTACTTGTGACTTCTGTGCTGTGAAACCGTATCACATTCTGTTGTATAATTTGATATATTTTCTGCACTATTTCTTGTCTATAGTTGTTATCACGAGTTCATATTTTGGGCTTTAAGATTCTTACTGGGTTGGTAATATCTTTGTTACAGAAGATTGAGGATGAGCATTTGGCCTTTCAGGAGGTCCTCTCTCTCTCTCTCTCTCTCTCTCTCTCTCTCTCTCTCTCTTTTGGGGGGGGGGGGAGCATGCATTGGTTGAGTCACGACTGAGGCGGCAATGAAGTATCTATACGGCAAATTAAGATATCATTCTCGTGTTCATGAAAAGATGAATAGCTTGAGTGTTACCATCATTTTATGCAGCGTCAGTTAGATTTTGTTTTCTATTTTGCGGTATCTTAATTGCAGAACACTAGTTGTGGAATATATACACACACACACACACACACACACACATACATATATATATATATATATATATCCACACATATATATACGTCTATATATACGTTGATATACACACACACACACACACACACACACACACACACACACACATACATATATATATATGTGTACATACATATATATGTATATATGTATATATATGTATATATACATATTCATATATATATATATATACATATGTATATATACGTGTCTCTCTCTCTCTCTCTCTCTCTCTATACACACACACACACACACACACACACACACACATCTGTATGTATATGTACACATCTGTGTATATATATATATATATATATATGTGTGTGTGTGTGTGTGTGTGTGTGTGTGTGTGCATATATACGTATGTGTGTGTGTTTATATGTATATGTTTGTATATATATGCATATGTATGTATGTACACACACACACACGCACACACGCAACAACACCAACACCACCACCTCCCAGTGTGGGTCCCGCTTTCGCTTGGTCTGGGGAGATCCAGCTGTAGGCAACCTTACCTGTACCGGTATTCCTACTCATAGAGAGGTTGATTTCAAAAGATCCACGAAAAAGGTTTTATGAAAAAGTTTTAAAAAGGAAAGCGCTTGCGAAGCATTTGAAGAGGAAAAACAGTGCCAAAGAAGCTGAAGTTGAAAGAGAGCTGAAAGAACGTACCTCAACACTCCACGTTAAGCATCTGCCGTCACTCCCAGAAAAAAAGCACAACCTGCATAGGAGCACGACAGACCCCTACGAGCACTAAGCCACTGACAACTACAGAGTCGCTTCTTTGCTATCTAAGATTCTAATCCTATCCCGCCACAGCCTCCTATCGTAAGCCAGGTCCTCCGTCAAACCCACTACTTTCAAGTCCTCTCTAATCACCTCGTCCAAATCCTTCTTCGGTCTACCCCTTCCTCTCTTACAACCGGGAAGGTCGATCAACTCACACCTCCTCATTGGGGCGGCCGTACTTCTCCTTTTCACGTGGCCAAACCATCGGAGTCTTGATTCCCTCATCTTCTCTTCTATGGGGGCCACTTTTGCTAAGTCCCTGATTACCCCATTCCTAACTCTGTCCATCCTCGTGAAACCACACATCCACCAGACGATCCTCATCTCAGCTACCACCAATCTCTGGACCTGCGTCTTTTTTAGAGGCCAACACTTCGATCCATATAGTACAGCCGGTCTGACTACCATCCGATAGATTTTGCCTTTCAAACCTAAGGGCACCCTCTTGTCACACAGCACCCCTGAGGCAGACTTCCATTTTTGCCAGCCCACTCTTATGCGCTGGTTAATATCCTCGTCAATGTCTCCATTTTGCTGGATGATCGAGCCAAGGTACTTAAACTTGTCTACATTAGGTATTTGTCTCCCATCCAGGGTGACTTCTCCTCCCTCTTCTATCCTTCCACTGAAACAGCAATGCAGGTATTCCGTTTTCGATCTACTTAATCTAAAACCACTAGCTTTCAGCGTAAGCCGCCAGTTCTCCAACTTGTCATTCACCCCCTGCCTGGTCTCGTCGAGAAGAACAATGTCATCTGCAAAAAGCATACACCATGGGAACTCATCCTGAATCCCTCTAGTAAGTTCGCCTAAAACTAAGGTGAAAAGGAGCGGGCTTAGGGCTGAGCCCTGATGCAGACCCATACTAACCGCGAAGTCACTCGAGACCCCTCCCGGCGTTCTAACACTCGTCCGCCCTCCCTCATACATATCCTTAATCACACGAATATACAAGGGCGACACCCCTTTCTTTTCCAGACAGCTCCATAACACTTCCCGCGGGTAGGGGTGCTCAAAGTCGGTTAACCGGACTTTCGGTTAACTGAAAACCGGTTAACCGTTTTTTCGGTTCGGAAAAAATGCGAACCGTGAACCGAACCGAAATTACTGGTTAACCGAAAATCGGTTAACCGAAAAAACCGGTTCGACAAAAAGCCGAACCGTAAACCGAACCGAAAAATCCGGTTAACCGGAATTTCGGTTCGGTTAACCGAAATTTCGGTTCGGTTTACGGTTAACCGAACCCCATATACCTAAATTTGCATTTTTTTTAATGGTTTAGAAATTTAATTATTATTTAATATTTACTATTTATTTGCTGCCATTTAAAAAAAAAATTCGGTTCGGATCGGTTAACCGCGGTTAACCGAAAAATCTTCCCCCCCGAACCGAAACCGAACCGTGAACCGGGGAACAAAATCGGTTCGGTTAACCGAACCGAAAATTTCATAAAATTCGATCCGGTTAACCGGTTTTTCGGTTCGGTTTTTCCGGTTTTGCGGTTCGGTTTTCGGTTTCGGTTTTTTTTGCTCACCCCTATCCGCGGGACTCTTCATATGCTTTTTCCAGGTCAATGAACACCATATGGAGATCCACCTTTATATCCCTGTACAAACTCATGAGCCTTCTGAGAAGGTAAATCGCCTCTATGGTCGACCTGCCTGGCATAAAACCAAATTGATTCTCTGAAATTGCAACATCTCGTCGCAACCTTCTCTCAATCACCCTCTCTCAGAGCTTCATAGTATGGCTGAGCAATTTGATACCCCCTAAAATTATTACAGTCTTGAATATCCCCTTTGTTTTTGTACAGGGGATGACTGTTCTCTGGGCATCTTAGCGGTCCTGAAAATGACATTGAAAAGCTCCGATAGCCACTCTAAACCTGCTTCCCCCAAACACTTCCAAACTTCCACCGGAATCTGGTCTGGACCCTCTGCCTTCCCATTCGCCATCTTCTTCAAGGCCTCCTTAATCTCATCCTTTGTTATACGGCCACACACTCATGGATCAATACGCCTATCACTACCTTCTCTGCCCCTACTATAGGCTTCTCCCGTCCCTTCCCCATTAAGGAGTTTAGCAAAGAACCTTTGCCATCTTTCCTTGATTTTCGCATCCTCATATAACACCTTACCGTATTCGTCCTTGATGCACCTCACCACACCTAAATCCCTAGTCTTTCTTTCCCTAACCCTTGCCAGTTTAAAAACTTCCTTCTCCCCCTCCTTGGTCCCCAATCTATGATACAGTCTATCAAAAGCCAGACTCGTTGCTACCGTCACAGCTTTCTTGGCTACTTTCTTAGCCGCCTTATATCTAATACTCTTAGTTTCCCTTTCTTCATCTGAACCATTGTTCATGACCTCCGCGCAAGCCTCTTTTTTCTTCTTGACTTTCTCCTTTACCTCCTCGTTCCACCACCAGGTATCGTTCATCTTGTTGCCACCTCTCCTGGAAGAACCCAGGATTTCTTTGGCCGTCCGTCGAATACAATCCGTCATAACCTCCCACATTGAATCTGCATCTTCTGCCCTCCTCCAAGCTCCTTCCTCAGTAATTTTCTCTGCTATTTACCCCGCGTTCTCCTTCGTGAGGGCCCACCACTTAACTCTGGGGTCTC
>JAKOGI010002639.1:0-15000 GCA_029747015.1 Carnegiea gigantea | reverse complement strand
TAGCTCTGATGGTGAAGATGACAACTATGAAGCTGAGTTGACAGACAGTGAGACAATGTCTGGAGCACCTTCTGGTAGAAGGGCTTATCGAAAAAGAGCACGAGGTATCTGTTTGTCGTCTTTTATCTGCCTCGTTTATAGAGTCTGCACAAATTGTGCAAATGATCTTACGAAAATTCAATGCAGTTGAGGGTATGGAACCTCTTCCCCTGATGGAAGGTGAAGGGAAATCATTTAGAGTACTAGGTTTTAATCAGAGCCAGAGAGCTGCTTTTGTACAAGTTCTAATGAGGTTTGCATTCTGATCTATTTCATTATGTTTGAATATTCATTTGTTGCCGCTTGCCAAATCTAGCTTTACGTTTTGTATCGTTGATGCAGGTTTGGTGTTGGGGAGTTTGACTGGGCAGAATTTGTGCCACGGTTGAAGCAGAAAACTTATGAGGAAATTCGAGAGTATGTAATCTTGCTTCTTCTCTATGCCAAATGGCATCTTAAGTTTTTTAAGGGTACTGTGCTTGCTCTGTGCCCCGTAAGAAATTGATGTGCTGTCACCTTCATAAAATAGTTTTCGGTCCCTGAGATTTTCTTGTGACTTACCATCATGATACTTTATTTTTCTTCATCAATGATCAGTCAACAACAGGATCAAATGTGATCTTGTGTGGGGTGGAGAGCTTGAGATGTTCTCAATCTTACTTTTTGTAGGCAGAGAAGCCATATTTGGATTCAATTGTACATTCTTATGACTGATGAAAACATCATTGCCAACCGAGAAAAAAGTAGAATTAGGGAGGTCGTTGGACAATTCATTTTCAAAGTCCCGAATGCTAGACTGAAAGACATGAAGCAAGAACACTCATCATTTCTTGAACTCATGCATAGAATTATATACAATAGCCAGAGGCTATAGTGACCTCTGTTATTAGCATCCGATGCTCATGGGTAACACTTTGTTATCGTCCTAGTAATATATTTTGTTAGAAGGTAACTCTAGTTACAGATACCAATTCACTTAGTCTGATAAAGAGCATTCCTTAAACATTCTTAAACTTCAACTTACATGTAGCTTTCTTTTTAACATGTAAAATGTCATTCCCGTCACTAAACTAGCAGACAATTGATAAAATTGATGACTTTAATATGCAAAATTATGAAATGGTTTTAACTTGTTTTAGTTAGGGGCTAATAAAATGTTTTGTATATGATAGAGCACTTACTACTTAGTGCCTGAAAGTTAGGGCGTAGATAAATATCTGCAAAGACATAGCATTATTATAATTATTATTTTTAACATTTTTTTAAACATTATTGCTCCTAGCATTATGGGGACACTCTAGCGGGGGAAGGCATTGGGCCGGGGGGTATTCCTCCCATGCCTCCAGTGGGGTTTTGAACCCTCAACTCCTAGGTGGAAGGTGAGGCAAACACTGCTCCAAATAGTATATTTTAAGCCATAAGGATGAGGACTGAACAAGTGTAGTTTCTGTGTAAGTATGTATATGTGAGGGGGCAATTGGAAAATTAACTTTAGAGTAATATGTGAGGTAACAGGGAGCGTAAAGGATGAGAAGGGACACTATGAAGTCAAAAAATGGGTTTCAAGGTGGGAAAGAGAAAAGCAGAAGAAAGGAGGGGGGGGGGTTCAAGTGTCCTGTGCAATTGAGTTATTCTGTTGCTGCTTGCAAATCGCAATTGATGCTATAAATATGTATAACATGCAGATCTAATGCATCAATTTAAGAGTTGTATTCCACTAGGTGTCTGCCAGTTTCCTTGTTTTATTGCCCCTGGAAAGCTGCTGCTGCCAGACAGGAGTAATTTGGGGCTTCTTGTTGTGCCTTTGTAAACCTTGCCCTCCAGTAGCTGTGGGGTCAGGGGGCGCCAGTGACAAAACTTTTTAACTATAGGGTTTCCGTTTGATTTAAGTTGGTGTGAGTGACGCTTTGGTAAGCATACATGTGGTACCTCCTCTGTGTTATTTTTTTTCCCCCTCTGAGTGCCTTGGCTGCATGATGTATTGGTATCATTTGCTTTTACATGCTGTCAATAATTGACGACCCCTCCTACGGTGGGAGAAAAAGCAAAAATCAGTTATGAAGAAGCAACTAAGTTCTGATCATGTTCTTCTGTATGTTTACATCATGCTCAGTTATGGTAGACTTTTCTTGTCTCATCTTGCTGAGGAGATTACTGATTCACCTACGTTTTCAGGTAACCTTGTTTTTTGTTCTTTCCTTATTATCGTGACTTTGAATCTGTTGATGCTTTATTTTGTTGCGCGGAAGTGTAATATATACATATCTGACCACAGACGGTGTCCCGAAAGAAGGACTCAGAGTGCAAGATGTTCTTGTGAGAATTGCGGTGTTGCTCTTGATCAGGGATAAGGTAATTGATGGAATAATGTGAATCTTGGCATTGTTCGGTAATCTCTCACTTCTAAATCTTAACTGCTTTTGTTGAAAAACTGATCTGTTTCACAATCTCTTTTATTTCTTAACTAATTTGAGTTTGGCCTTGGCCAGTTGGCCTGGGCAGGGTGTTTAAATTATCCTCGTCTTCCATGGCTAACATGAATTGTGAACTTGATGTCGGTATGCGTACTTTATATTACTGTATTGTGAAAGTGTGTTTCCTTTTTAATCTTATCTACTTTTTGCCTATTGTCCGTCATAGGCGCTGTGCTAGACTTCTAAATTTATTTGAGCCTCTATTGTTTTGCTATTTTTATCGGCTTCGGTGCTAATTTATTTGGGCGAGGGATAGCTGCCTGCAGTGTGTCATTCTGTGTGGTGTGTGAAGAAGATTCTGGTTAGTCTTCAAGTAACAATTGTATTAGGCGGTATTAAAACCATAGTTACTAGATTCGCTGAATCCCCCTGCATACCGTGAACCAGTTCTCGCAGCCCAAAGCGCGAGTCGTGGCCTACCAATTCGCCAAATCTGGTGAATTGAGTGAATCCATCCCCAATCACAAGTTGTTGCTCTATGTTGGGCATTCATGGAAGATTTTAGAAGGAGATTATTCTGGAGATCAAGGGCTCGGATCGAAAAACAGGAAATCTTAAATCGCAGAAAAGATGGCATGAAGGGAAGGATCCTCGATGGAGGAACAGAGTAAATACAGAAGAAGATGAATTCTGCAGAGCGTCTTTGAATGATAATTTGAGTTGAAGCAGGAAGGAGAGACAAGAGAGGAAAAGCCGGGGGTCTCTAATAAATCCATGCGTGAGGGAAGAGAGGAGAGGTATTGGGTAATGGAGGTAATACCTGCACTTTCACATAGTAGAAGAGAGGGTGAAGTAGTTGGACAGGCAATAAATGATCGTCAGTGCTCTTATTCTTTTAACCACTGTTTTGCAATTTTTTTCCTGTTTTTAATTTTCTTTCAATATCACACCTTTGTTTTCTAATTTTAATTTAAATTTCATTCCGAGTACATGCAAAGTTCAGTAACTAGCAAAATGATGGAAACTACCCACGAGTACCGGATTCTCACTAGGTGGCGAATTGCGTACCCGAATTCGTTTTGCGAACCAGAGCATACTGTGTTCCAGGCAACTGTGATTAAAACTGCTTTTGCTCTGTGCTGGCGGGTTATAGGCCATTGCAAGTGTTGCCAAGTCCAAAATTTTGTATTTTCCAGGATAAGATTTATTTTATGTTTTGGTCAAATGAGGAATGTAGAATTAAGGTTAAGGTGACTGACGATGAGGTGGAATTGACTTTCTTCAGCATTTTTCTTACTGCATCCTTATCCTCGTTGTCTCCTTCGCATGGCTTCTGGGGACTTCTGCTGATTCAGAAGTAGAATGAGGGATTAACTAGCTTCTCTGCCAGTTTTAGGCCCTGTTTTTTTCGTGGTTCAATTCTAAAATACCAATCTCAACCCACTTCGATCCATTTCAACCTAATTCAACCCACTTCTATTATTTTAACTAAGTTCAATTTATCACATAAAAGAAATTCAACCCACTTCAACCTACTTCAACCTACTTCAACCCACCTCAACCCACTTCACCCTTTTATCCACCCCAATTAACCTACGAAAAGAACAGGCCCTTAATGGCTTTGGTAAGATAGGGTGGCAATAACTACTTGTTTGGCTGCTATATACGAGATACTTGTATGTGATGTAGGACACACTAAGCGCAATTCCCACAGCTAGACAAATCATACAAGAACTTTTGAAAAACTCAATAATTCAATTCATTCAAGTGTGTCTTTCCCCAATGCACGAGGGGGTTTATATAGGAATCAATACAACTGGAAAAGGAATAGAAAATATATTCGAAGATTACGATAAGATTACGATAACTAAAAATAATCTAAGAGATAAAAAGATAAGATTTTATCCTAAAAAAGATAACCTACAAAGATAATAAATTATAAAAATACTTCACATATGCCAATATTAAGATATATTCATATCTTCTTAATTCTCCTTTATCTTTATCTTGCATCATTCTCTCCTGGTTGGAAAAAACTCATCCTCGAGTTTTATACAGCGGTAAAAAGAAGGAATCCAAGTAAAGAAACAACTTCACTTCACTCCACAAATGGAAAAATTGTAGGACTTTCAACTTCTCCAAGAAAAGTAGCAATGCTATGAGCGGATGGAGCTTCTTGCCAACTAAAAGTTCTTTAGGGATAAACCAATCAAAGTGCCCATATTCTAGTCTTGATATCTCCACATGATAAAATTTTGGACATCAAGACCAAAAATCTCCAGAATTAAGCAGTGTCTTGCATTCATATGTAGCATTTTGAAACTCCTCATCAGCATTTTTGAATCCTATGCGCTCCTCATTCGGACCCTTTTTAATTCCATTCTCCTTGATTCGTGTAATTTCATCTATAGAGGAAATAATCTGTTGAAGTGGGATATGAGATGCACATGCATCCTATGCCCTTTGACTAGTAACTTGTTGACTCCGATAGAGTATGAAAATAAGAAATTCCAACAAAAGGTTATCCGCTTCAATGAGAATACCCACGAGAATGGACTCTACATGTGCAAGAGTCATAGAAGAATGATCATCTTTAGGGGATGCTAACAGATGATGAAAAATGTCCAAGACAAGGGCATCACATTCAAGATCTAACAGCACCACATAAGACTTAACTCTAGACATGGATTCAAGTATGCGACGTCTCTTTTGGTATGATTTGCCATCACTATCAGGTAGGGCTTGAAAAGATGACACAATGACTTGAAAGGCTTTCTTCATCAGCTCATCTTCAAAAGGGGGATTTGGTGTTGCAATTCGAATGAGTTAAGAAAGACCAGAAGCAAGAGATATCTGAATATCAATGTTTACATGATTAACAAGCACTTCTGAGGTTAAGACGCCTTTTAGGGTCACTAGGGCATCTTGTATGGATGTTGGAGGGTTTTGGCATACTTGAGCCAAAAGGCTTTCAAGCTTTTCCAACAATTCAAGGAGATTGTTGAAGATGGGAGAGAAGTACGCAATTCATTCCCAACTTTGAATAGTTGATTTAGAAGATCTTATGTCAATAACCATGCCGGTTTTAGCAACACCATGATAATGTCATAAACCAGCAAGCAATATAAGATGAGAGCAGATCCGGCAGCCAATAGCTGCAGGAAACAGGGACAGGAACAATGGGAGAGTGATCAGCAAAATAACCACCATGAGTGGCTTTCAGCAAGGACTAGGCCGGCTGTGGTGGGACAACACAGTCAAGTGTGTTTTCAACACTCCCTATTGAAGGCCAAAGGAACAAAGCTCCTTCAATTGTGAGCAAAAGATCAGTTCGCAATCTAGGGTTAGGGTTCGCGGTTGGACCCAAACAATTGAAGCACGAAATGCACCAATTTAATTCAATTGTTTTAGGGTTTTGGGACGAAATTTGGTGGTTAATGCAGGAGTGAAATCAATTTGGGGTGAATGTGAAGGATCGAACATGGATTTGGGGTCTAGGCTTTCGGGTAGTTAGGGTTTTCGCGAACTGGTTTGATGGAATTGGGCTTTCTAGGGTTCCGGCAAGAGGACGGCGGCGGAGAAGGCTTGGTGGTGGTCGAACGGAGGTGGCGACCGAGGGTAGGTGGTGGGTGATGGTGGACGTCGCGTCTGGTGGTCGTTCAAGAGAGTGGAGGAGCGCGCGACTGGGGTTTTGTTTCGGGAATTAGGGATTCGAGGGTTCCGGGGATAGCCGGTGGCAATGGAGGTCGAGTGGCGGTTGGCCGGAGGTGGCGACCTCCGGGTGGTGGTCGGAGTTGGTGGTGGCCAACGGGAGGGGTGGCGTCAAAGCTGGCAGTGAAGGTTTAGGGTTTTCTGGTTTTTTTCCTTTTGTTTTTTTGGGGTTCTTTTCCTTTTTTTTTTTGGTTGCTGATTCGGGACGCAAGGAACAGGATTGCAGCGGTTTACATCGATTGGCTCTGATACCAATTTGATGTAGGATGCTCTAAGAGTAATTCCCACACTTTGACAAATCACACAAGAACTTTTGAAAAACTCAATAATTCAATTCATTCAAGTGTGTCTTTCCCCAATGCACGAGGGGGTTTATATAGGAATCAATACAACTGGAAAAGGAATAGAAAATATATCCGAAGATTACAATAAGATTACGATAACTAAAAATAATCTAAGAGATAAAAAGATAAGATTTTATCCTAAAAGATAACCTACAAAGATAATAAATTATAAAAATACTTCACATATGCCAATATTAAGAGATATTCATATCTTCTTAATTCTCCTTTATCCTTATCCTGCATCAGTATGCTTTTAGAATTTAAGAGGAATCTCCGTTTGGTGGATGGGGATGGTAGCATTAATCCTACGGCTGGAGCTCCCCTCCACCTCACCCCTTCTGCGCCGGGGGTATTTGATGACCTCAATATCATTTCGATGTCACCTATGTCATTATATTTATGATTGTCGTCTATCCTACTATGGCTTATGCTCATGTTAGCCATTTGTCTTTATGTTCTTTGATTAATTATCTCCTGCCCGTTCATGACAAAACAGGTGAAGTCTGCATCTGAAAGATCAGGAGAGCCCCTTTTTGCAGATGACATAATGTTCCGTTATCCGGCGTTGAAAGGTGGAAGAATATGGAGCCGTGAGCATGACCTGATACTTCTGCGAGCTGTGTTGAAGTACATTCTGGTTCTCTTTTTGAGCATTTTCGCTGTCGAAAGAGAAACATAATCAGATAGTATATAAAATGATGTTGTCCATTGCAGGACAAAGAAACCACTCCAGTGATGGTTTCATTGATTTCATAGCCACCTTGAACTATAAATGCTCAAACCCATTTTTAACGATTTAACTCATTCTCTAGTCAGGCATATCTACATATTCAGCTGAGAGTTAAATTATGCTTGAATATTTCGTTCTGTATGCATTATCTTGAGCCTTGAATTGAGAATCCATATGAGTCACCATTGAGCTGTCCTTATGTCTATCGCTCATGTATTACCGAAGTTCTGATCAATCTTGATCATTTAACATTTACTGCTTTGTGCTTGAAGGCATGGGTATGGAAGGTGGCAAGCTATTCTTGATGACAAGGACTTACAGTTCCAGGAAGTTATATGTCAGGAGTTGAATCTTCCTGTGATAAACCTTGCTGGAATTGTAGGTAACCATACTCAAAGTGGTTCACCTCTGGCGAATGCGGAGCCAACTGGTGACCCACCAAAGGGTTCAAATGGTGAGAATGGTCCAGCATCCGACTCGGCATCTACGGCAGCAGATGCTGCCACTTTACTATATCAGTTCAGAGAGACGCAGAGAAGACAAGTTGAGTTCATTAAGAAGAGGGTTCTGCTCTTGGAGAAGGGGCTGAATGCAGAATACCAGAAAGAGTACTTTGTAAGTTCATCATTGTATTGGATTGATTACTGTTTTTGTGTAATCATAAGTACTCATAACCTTCATCAAATATAATGTTCACCCCTTAGGGTATAGTATTGTTACCACCTTGAAATTTTTAGTAGAAAGCTGGCTTGGAGTAATGGAGACATCGAATAAATCAACCAGGTTGAAGTGGAAACTATTTGAGGAGTTTGCTAACTCCAATGTAGCACATCATCCTCTCTTTACTGAGAAGCCCCCCCCCCCCAAAAAGTGGGATGCATGTTAATTGTTAAATCAATAAAGCGCATGCCTGCTTGCCGGTCAGACCTGAACAAAGTCTCTAATTTTGGGGAATGATGACTCCAATTTATTAGGTATGAACAATAGACGGGAGAAAAAGCTGCCCTGCTGACTAAATCCAGTTTCAAGATAACTAATCCCTGTGTGATGAAAATAATTGGGTGGTGCGGTGAGGATGACATTACTGTGTTGAGGAACCCTGATCTTTGTCGAAACCACTACTAGTATACTTGTGATGCTATTGTTATGCTTTATCTCATCAAGGCATGTTCTAATTCCTACCCTTTGTTATGATTTAGGGAGGCGGAAAATCTAATGGCGTCTATAGTGAAGAACCTGGAAATCCAAATAAAGGAACAGACACAACTACTGTTGCCCCTGATGTTGGTGAACTTGTAGACAAGCTTCCTCGTGTTGATGTACTTGGTATGTTGATCCCTGTTCTGTGTACCATTTTCTCGCACATTGGATTTCATTGGCTCCAAATGACTTTGCTTTTTTCTATTTCGGGTTGTCTTGAGTTGAATGTATGGAATATCCATTGTCTCTGTGCATTTAGTATAATACCGCGCCCCTAAGACATATTACTTCGTTTTGCCGACTGTCATTATGGTTGGAGTATGTGCCTTTGGTGATTGAAGAGGGATTTTTCTCAGAACAAAATCTTCTCTGTGAATGTTTGCTAATTATGTGTGGAGGCTAACACGTGGTTTCAAGTTCTTGGAAACGACTTTTTATGAATTATGTCTTCTGGTCTGAATGGGGGGTAAAAAAATTCATCCTTAATCTTCATTGCTTTTATTCCCTGTAGCCTTATGTAATCAATCACTATGAGCTGCTGAAAGGCTCATCACTGGCCCCCACCCCTCAACCCCAAAAAAAAAAAAAAAAAAAAAAGCAGCTCCGAGACTGTACGTCATCAGAAAGTTATTGAAGTAAATGGCAATGTTAAATTTATAAAGCGGCTCCTGAGGTTTGTAGGATTTCTCTGTGGGGGTTACTACTTGATGTAGTTCTCTCCTTTTACTAGTAGAAGCTTTTGGAGTTTGGTTCACATTGGAAGACACTTGTGATGTTCAATAGCAATGGAGTTCTGTGCTGTATCCCTTTTGGCATGTTCTAGTGTTCTATAATGATATGATTTTGCTTGTCATGCAGCTCCTGCAGAAGTTTCTTCTGCAAGTCATGATACTGATCCTAGACGTCAGCAGCTAGCCGAGCATTACAATGAGGTATTGATCTGTCTAATGTTCTTTTCATTGCCGTAGATCATTGATCATATAATATACAAACAAATGGAGATTCTTTATGGTCTGGCATCTTATTAGTGGACGAAACTTGACTTTCCATGAACCATGAATTGGAGATGGCAAATCAAAAGTTATTGCCTTGTCGTTTAGAATCCTAGTGGCAATACAGAACTTTGCTCCTCATTATTGGATGTGGGTCTTAGCGGTTTTAATTTCCTAGTAGATTAAAATGGAAAGAAACTGAAGCCCAACACGCCAAGAAGAGGCCATGCTCTGAGATTCGTAGATGTTTCATTGTCTTTGAAGGTTGACTTCAGAACTATTATGTGGTGGAGTTGATGACATTTCTTCAGAACTTGGAATCGGTGCTCAATGTGACTTCTTTACGGCTTTTTATGCTTGATGCTCAGATTTGCAAGGTATTGACTGAAAATGAAAGGGAATCAGTGAGAGCTTTTCTGGCAAATGAAGCCGATGCCAGTTTGGGCAAGAGACTCCATCAGCTGGAAAATATTTGCGAGAAGGTTAATGAGATTCTTCGAAGATCAAAACAGCCATCTGGTCCTAGCCCGAGTTCTAAGGGAGACACCCCAGCTGAAGGTCAAGCTATGAAAAAGGACCCTCAAAAGGAAAACAAAGCGACTCCTGTATCTGGGCAATTCCGAGATGTGGAGATGGCAGAGTCAGCTGTTGATGCTAAAACCGAGGCAGGTGATGGAAAGTCGGAGAAAGCAGAAGGGAAATCTGATGTAGTTGTTTTGGATGGTTAACCTTGCCAGCTTATTTTCTATTTCATTTGCTCCTCAAAGTAGTGTATCGAAACAAATCCATTGAACTGTTGAAACCACAGGTTTAGTCTGCAATGAAGGTTAACTATAGATGATGCTAGTCTATTTAATCCCAATGCTATCTTGAGTACGGTCGGGAATGGCTTGCAGCTTATAGCTTCTTTTACACACTGTCGAGCTTTGACCAGGCTTGGTTGTATCGGTTGGGTTTGTGCTGGATCACTCTGTCTTTGATAGTTTAGAATGGGTTGGTGAATCCTTATATCGGATCGGGTATTGATCAGTTGGTTTTTTTGGTCAATGCCCCCCGCCCCCCAAACCCAAAAAAAAAAAAAAAAAAAACCCCCTTTTCTGCTGAACTTCATTTGGTTACTAATAGATGATGAGCTGGTTTTTTTGGTCAATGCTCCAACCACCCCCCCCCCCCCAAAAAAAAAATTCCCTCTTTCCCTGCGGTGCTGAACTTCATTTGGTTACTAATAGGATGATGGGTGTCAAAGAACATAAATTCAGTTTCGGTTGAAATGGGTTGCCTTTTGCAGGTCAAAGCTATGTTTCATATCGACTTCTATATGGTATTGTGGTTCCTACCGGGTTAGCAATTAACCTTTACATCTGTACATGAGGTTATTGCCTTTGTCGGTTTAGGTCAACTTCTTTCGAGCAATCTTAAAATGAACTCAAATTCATCCGGCACAAATTAATATCTTTCGCTAAATGTTTTAAGTGTAATATTTGAGGTTAAAATTCCAGGCAATCATGGTGTATTTGGCTCGTATTTTTTTTCTGTAAGTTTCCATATTTTGCATGGCGTCTTTCTCTGTGGCTCGTATTTCTTTGATTAAGTAGTAAGTTCCGATCATGTTCGTATCACATCCTTGCATATGTTTCTCGTAATTTCCAATCGAGTTTGTTATCAGGACATTGCATCATGCATGGATTAATTGAACATCCAATTTTTACACGAATGTTTTGTGAAACGTGAGAGGCAAGCTTTGGCTTTTCGTTCTTTGGTGGGATTCGGTAGAAGATCAAGTAACATAAGTTAATGGCCATCAGTTTAACTAACTGCAAATTGCAGCTTTTAAGATTCTGTTTTCTTTCCATGTGACGTAAATACCCAAAAGTGTATATGTATAATAGTACGAATATTGAAGAGGACCACAGCTGCAGTTTAAGTGGTCTGTCACCCAAAACCTTACAGAACAAACCCTGCATGCATGTCTGCCATTCTATTTCTAGTTTTCTGCTATTTAAGCTAAGATACTCCTACTATTTAATTCTCTTATGCTTCTTAGCGAAGCATTTTGTAGTTTTCTAAGTATAATATGTGCCTTTTGTGCTGCCAACCTCTGTTACATGGTAAGATATTAATGCCCCCCAAAACCAAATAAAGAAGTTATCAATGTGTTTTTATATGTTGATGGTCAAAGTTATTACGGGGTAAAGAAATCATGATATGTTCTCTTTAACTTATTTTTTCTGAACTTACTTGAGTTGAATTTATCTAAGTTGAACTTATTTTTATTAAATTGAACTAATTAAATTGATCTTAATTATATATGTTAAGTTGAATTGAACTATATATCCTGGATTTATTTCGATCTGTTGAATTCTGAACTTACTTTTGCTAAATAGAACCAAAGAGAACTTATCTGCGCTAAATTGAACTTAATTAAACTTATTTTTGATGAATGAAACTTTTTTTTTCCCCTCTGAACTTGACTAAATTGAAGTTCTTCTAAAAAAATAAGTTAAAAAAAGGGTCTCAATCGACTAGTCTACTATCAAAGTTAAAGCTTTCGTTTTACTTGCATTTTGGGTATGGATCTCCCATATTTTAATATAAGTCAAAATGTTAACATTATGTATTTAACTTTATCATATTAATAACTATGTCATATTCTTACGAGAAAAGACACTTAACATTATTGTTGTTGAGTTTGAGTTAAAATTCTTATCCAAGTTGTTGAGTTGACTTCTCGTCAAGATTTTTCAACGGATAAGTCTTTCGCGCCAAATGTATCGACGTTGTATTTTCAATAAATGTGTCGGACAAACTAATAACATGCCTATAACATTGATCAAGCTAATGTCAAAGCTATAAACTTAGACATGGAGGGCAAATTGAAGAAATGGCAACTAAAATAATTCGCTCAACTTAAAACAAAAGGGCATTGAGACACGCATAATTCAAGCATAAATTAACTCGATCTAAAGAAACCTAACTATAGGTGTAATTAATATCGTATGATAATATGAAAAATCGATCGATACAATTATACTTACAACTCTATATATATATATATATATATATATATATATATATATATATATATATATATATATATATATATATATATATGTAGCAGGTAGGTTTAAGCTCAAGTGATGAGAATGTGATTCTCCAAATGATATGCTAAGATAATTTGAATCGTATGAAACCATCCTCCCTTACGAATTGAAATGCGCAAGGAACATGTCATGACTTTCTTGGGCTTAAGTCTAGGATGATCATCCCCTCTCTTATGAATTGAAATGCGCAACGATTATATTTTTTTGGCCTACATTAACAGCTAAAATTTTATGGTCCAGCCTCTTCCAGTCTTCCTTCCGGATTGTTAGTTCATTTGACTAACTTGGACAAGTATCCAATGAAATCCCTAGCTTTAAAACTCCATGCATATGACCTATTTAGACCCATCAATGACAGAATGAACTGGTTACCATCTTCTAATGAAGATAAGCACACACAGCCAAAAAAGAAGGGGTTTGATTTGATTTCTCAAATTAGTTCACCATTATTGATCTCCCAAACATTAGGTTAAACCATTAATTAATTAATTAAGCCAGAATCAAATTAATTAATATTCTACAAGATTGAGATGATCTTTTTTTAACCAAAAAAATTGGAGATAAAGCTAAGCAGGAAGCAAAGGTGTAAAAAGGGATGACAGAAAATACGGCAAACTGCTGGGAAAGTAGAGACCATAGAAAGACAATTTAGGGTTTCAAATGCACGCAGTGCTCCCCCTTTTTCTTTTTTACTTTCCTCAGAACACCAACTTCAAGCCAACCTGTTTTTCCAACTAAACCCTAATTAACCCACTTTAATTTTTTTATTTTTAATTTTTTTTTCTGCTTCAATTTCCCACCTCTCCTTTTTCCCTCTTACCAAACAGGGCGTTAAGCAAATGCCCTTTTTTCCCCCTTCTCCTCTTCTCTCTCTCCTAGGCAGTTTGTTATGCAGAATCCCATTGGGGGGAAAAAAAAAAAAAAAAGTGGCTGGCTTTCTTCTTCTGTATAATTATATATACTACAACCCATTATGTATGTTCCATGACTTTGGATCCTTATTGTCTAGGAGGCATGCTTGAAATTTCATTTTTTTCCTATTTTCTTGGCAAAATAAATAATATCGAGCTCATTCGTCCCGTGAAATTTGACAAATTTTTATTTATGAATGGTTGTATAATGTTATCAAAATTGCGCGCTTTTTAAATAGTTTAACAAGTTAGTTTCGGACAACTGTTTTTTAATTAGTATTGTGATGAACTAAAAGCAAATTATCTATCTACACTGTCTCATAAATTGTCTTTTTATTAAGCAAATTAAAAGGCTATTGATTACCTTTAATTTAGGGTCTAAAATAACTAGATTGTTCGTAATCCAGAAGTAAGTCCATATATAAATGTAATACTCCAATAGATACTCTACTTATGCAAGACTCTAACATACATGTTTGTAATATTCGTGGATTTTAAAGGCATTGATTTTTGTCCTAACTAATACAGGTCTTAATCTTGATTTTTCATACTAGAAATTTTATATGTCAAATATAAACTGTATTTGTTTAAGTAATGTCAACTATTTGCTACATGATAAATTTTAAAAAAATAACAATTTAACAAGACTTTTTTTTATTATTGTACGTACATTATTTGAAAGCTAAAATAATTATCGAGAGTAACTCAGTAGATACTTAAATAGGGGACAAAAATTTGCTTGTTCAGAGAATGAAACTTCTTCGTACGTACATACATTATTAGTGATTTGCTTTATATTATTTAAAGGTTTGTCCCCATAACCATGTTTATTCCCAGGAAATAGACGAACCGGCCAACTTTCAGACGTGTCGTTGGCAATCCATGCAGTGGAAGCCAGATAATATATAGCCCATTATTAACCTAATTAAAAATTAATTAATTAATTAATTTCATGATATTTTCATTAACCCCTAAAACACAGTATAGTACTACTTTATCAGTATATATACGATTTATGAACAGTCCCATGCAGTGCATTTTTCTCTCAATTAAGTTAACTATTAAACAAGCCCCTTAATCATTAGTTTAACTAAACCAACCTAATTAAACAGAGGTCGGCTCAACTCTACTCGACTCAGCTCTTAGGAATCTACTCCCTACATTTTCTCTCTCTTCTTGTTTTATTTATATTCTCGCAATCCCTCATTCTTCTTTGTCCCATTAACCCCACAATCAAGCTCCATAATTGCCCTAGTTTAAGCCCCAAAAAAAAACCCATTTTCGGATAATCATATCATATGGGTAGTGTTTATGTGACCAAAAGAGTGAATGTGTGCCCAAAAATCATGCAACCACCGAAAATTTTGAAGCTATCCAATTTGGATAGGCAATGCCCTACACTCATGTACTTGGTTTTCTTCTACAAATTTAACCCAATTTATGGTGGAATTAATTATGGGAATGATTCTTCGATTTTTAGTAACTTGAAGGATGCCTTGGAGGAGACGTTATTGCTTTGGTACCCGGCGGCCGGGAGGCTTAGCCGGAACCCTAGTGA
>JAKOGI010002638.1:65000-95846 GCA_029747015.1 Carnegiea gigantea | reverse complement strand
AACCAGTCCAGAGTGAACCGAACCGGTTCATTTCGAAAACCTGTTTCAGCGTTATAACCCGCTCCCCTTCACTCTCTCGCTCCTCGTGATCCTCTTCTTCCCCACATTTCCCCGAAACCCAGCAAAATCCCTTGCCTTCTTCGACCTCCATCACCATGCCCACTCTCAGTTTCTCTCTCCTCGATAGCTCATCACCATCCCAACCGTTTGCCACCGCAACTTACACTTGGGTTACCATGACATCTCCCTTCGCTGTCCCCTTCATCTGTTGTCCATCTCGCACGAAATCGAAGGGTCGGAATTCATGAGGTTCGAGTATAAATTCCAGCCAGCAAGCTCCATTGAGCAGGTTAGAGAGTTCTAGCTTTAATTTCGGTTCATTTTCTTCCAAATCCCTTTTCATTCAGATGCGAATTTTTCAATTTCTAGGGCTAGGGTTTAATGTTATATAGTTGCAGATTTTCGAATTGGGTGTAATTGAATGCTGGATTTGTTGGATTAAAGTTGATCTTTGCATTTAGTTGAGGATTTGGTCTTAAACGACGCTGGTTTCGGTTAATGTTTCCCCATCCCCTGTTTCGATTTTTTCTGCATTTGACAATGACGAAGCAACCATTGATTTTCGGCTGAGCTGCAAAGCTAGGAGGCCTGAACTGGTTGTGGTTTTGAAGTTTCATTTCCCCTTCCCCAAATTCGAATGTTGCTTTTCACCATGGAGTTCGGTTCATCTTCTCTGTCCTGAGTGGTTGCTATCTGGGCTAGTTGCTCGATTTCCAGGTCTTTTTTTGGCCTGATTTCCCTTCCCCTCATGCTTTAGTTTTGCTTGTTCTGGATAAGTTGGTTTGGGTTTCGATTGTTTGCTGCTTGATTGTCTCTTGTATTGGTATTGCTCGAATGTTGCAGGGTAGAGTCGAACTCTCTTCATCCCTAGTTTTGCTTCTCTGATTAATAAGTTATGTTTAGTTTGTTTGCTGGGATCGTCCTATTCTACATTTGGATGCTAATTACCGGATTTAATCCGGGTTTTATTGTAGTTTCATGAGCTTCAATTTTGTTAGATTTAACTCCCCTGTTTGGCCCTGTTTTGGCCTTGATTTAGTTTACTGATGATGATT
Organism: Carnegiea gigantea; assembly: GCA_029747015.1. Classification (NCBI taxonomy): domain Eukaryota; kingdom Viridiplantae; phylum Streptophyta; class Magnoliopsida; order Caryophyllales; family Cactaceae; genus Carnegiea; species Carnegiea gigantea. The sequence continues at coordinate 94,731 of JAKOGI010002638.1, read as the reverse complement.
TTATGACTGGTTCAATGAGTTAACTTTGTTTTAGTTGAATGATTTGTGATGGGTGTTCATCCTGGTTGTCTAGCATGCTTGATTGGATCCGAGTCCTTTTGAATGTTCTGGGTTGTGATGATTCGAACGTTGATGTGGCTAATGGGATGGTGAGAATTGAGTGATAAATGGTTCGAATGTTATAGTGCATTGTCTAGTTTGCTTAGTTAGCCTGTGGAGTATGTTGGTTTTCTTGGTTGCATAATGACGAATGAAGGTCTATTTAGTTCAGTCTCATTAATGTCCAAAGATCATGAGGGTTTGTTTGATTGAATGAATGCTAATCTGAATTTAATAAGTGATTTAGTAGTTGCTATATTAGTTGATATGCGTAGCTTGGTAATTTGGTTCAGATGGTTTCGTTGATTTCTTAGCAATTTGGTGGTTTACTTCGGATTTGGTTTGGTTTGGTTTTATTTGGTTGTTAGAATGCGGTTAATAGCTAAACTTGTTGACTAAGGTTTCATACTAGATATTTCTTCAAGTTTTCCTTTGGTTTACGTCTCTTGTTAAGGTCCTAATAACTGCTTAGTTGAAACTTTCTAAATCAAATATCTCCGTAGGTTTAGGTAATATTAGTTTCTCAATGACCTAAATCTCTCCCGTTGTCCCCGAGGACACGACCCTCAAGTACTACAGCGGGAGCTGTACCCTTGTGGCCTTTCAGTATTTGAACTCTAAATTTAACCAAGACTGGTGTTCCGACCACCCCAGTGACGGCCGCGAGCCAAAATAGTTAGAGAGAGAGAGAGGGATGAGCGAAGTGGAGAGAGAAGGCCGGTGGCGGTGGTGCCACTGTGGTGCGTATGCCCGCCCAGTGGTCGACCAGCCCGGCGCAGCCATCACAGAGTGAGAGAGAGATGGGTCGAGCGAAAGCCATGGTTCAGGGGGGGTTAGGGTTTGAAACCTCCAACGCCGCCACTACTATTCCGACTATTGGTGTGGGCTCGAAATTGGCCCTATCGAATGAAGGCTCGAGGTTGGCAGAATGGGTCAGCAGCGACCAGCGAGCGAGGAAGCCAACCGAACCAAACCCTAAGTCAATTTACTAGCTTGGATTCCAGGTGGGTGTTTCTCGCTTCCTAGGCTATTACTATTTTCGGAAATGTTTTTTAGCAGATTAATGTTGCATTTCATGTTAGAGTTTGCTAAATTCTTTAGAAATGCCAAGAAGTGAGCTATACATGTTTAGGTTCGATACATTTGGTTAGTTTATGCCTGAGATTGTAATTCGAAGTGAATTATATATGCTTAGCTTCGATTCAAATCAATATAGTTAATACATGCCTAAGTTTTTAATTCGAAACGAATTATATAAGTTTAGCGTTAATTCGAATGCGTGCAGTTAATTCATGCCTAAGTTCTTAATTCAAAACGAATTATATGCGTTTAGCATTAATTCGAATGCATGTAGCTAATTCATGCCTAAGTTTTTAATTCGAAACGAATTATATATGTTTAGCGTTAATTCGAATGCATATAGTTAATTCATGCCTATGTTTTTAATTCGAAACAAATTATATACATTTAGCGTTAATTCGAATGCATATAGTTAATTCATGCCAAAGTTTTTAATTCGAAACGAATTATATATGTTTAGCGTTAATTCGAATGCATATAGTAATCCATGCCTGAGGATTTAGATTGAAGTGAGCTATACATGTTTGGAACCAAGCTTAGTATATTCCGTTATTACATGCTTGTAAGTCTAATTCGAACCGAGTCATGCATGTTTAATATCAACTCTAGTAATCTAGTTAATGCGTACCTGAAAGGTTGATGTGAATAAGCAACTACGACACTAAAAATAATTGCCCAAGGTTGGATTATTCTTTAATGACACGAAAAGGGTTGCAAGATAGTCTTAATATAGGAAATGAACATCCTGAGTCGCATTATGCTAAAAAGGTCTAAATAGGTTCGAGTAGTAATGTTGTTACAAGTAATGAATGTGTAGATTCGCATTATGTCTAAGTGACCTAAATTGGTTTGTTTAGCAACAGTGATATGACAAACGAAAGCTTAGGGTCGTAATATGCCTGATGGACCATGTTAGCCTAACTAAGTGATTCATTCTATGTCTAACTAGATATTCGACTCTTGCTAGACTTCAATGGTGTAAATGGTCATGTAATAAGTGAGTCGTTTTATGTTCGCCGTGAAAATGTAAATGACGTAATAGGCTAAATGTAACATGAAGCCAACACTTGTCAATTTAGTGAATTATGTTTAGCTTTAGAATGGCTTGTTTGTGACTCCTAGCTAACCTACATGAATGCCAATCACCCCATGTTTCTTATTAGGTTTAGTCGTATGAATGCTTACATGTATATATATGTGTGCTTGGATATAACCGTTGGTTGTAGCGCTCGACTAATTGCTAATATTTAATCGGTAAGTTCAGCATTGGTAAGTGTGTAAGTTATGCATTGCCTTTCAATATATCATAGTGATTAGGTTGCTAGATTGTGAAATTGAAACCGAGATGGTAGTTGGATGATTTGAGGCAGAACTATGAGTGGTTCGAGGTTCTTGTGGTACAGTGCTTGTGAGGAGGGAGTTTGGGTTGTAAATTAACCGCAATCAGTGGATTGCAAGGCCATGTGTGGCTCATTGTGTTAAAATGATTATGAAGTGTTTAAATGTGATATGTGTATCCCCTTTCCTTTGCATATTTAAGATGTAACATGTGTGTGTAAAGGTGATGTTTTGGCAAAGGACTTTTTACGTGTTTTAAATGAATAATAGCCATGTCTAGTAGCGAGTAATGGCCTACTTTAGCTACTCAAATAATGTTTAGGAGGAATCCCTAAAACGTTTTAGAAATGGTGTGAGTTACATGTTAAATGATTTTACCAAAAGATACAACAAAATTATTAGCCGTTATGCCCCATACGTTTTAAAGTGGCTAAGATAATGTGCTTCGGACAATATGAGATGAACAATGTTAACCTAGAGGAAGGTCCGGAAAACCTAGGTGAAGGCCCTGGCGAGGTTTGATGTAATGGTCCGATGTGTTAGATATTGCCATCTCGGGAGTAAGAGCTTAAGTGTGAGCGATAGGTCTCACTATAGGGTTGAGAATAGATCTCACCCAATCAACAACTGAATGATCTTATGCCAGAAGTATTTTCATACTAAGTTAAGAAAAGCAATTGGCCTTTGCCATTTGAAACGATTAAAAAGGAAAGGAAGTTCTTTTTATGGGCCCTAAGAGGCCATATGGAATGAACTGTGAAAAGCTTATAAGGGTCGTTGTACGACCAATACGAAATAAAACCTCTTTTAAAAGATCAAGGGCCTCAAGAGGTCGAAAAAAATGTTTTCAATGAAAGAAAGTTTTCAATGGGTGCTTTACGGAATGATTCTTAAGCATGGTTGAATGTGGATTCTAATATTATATGGCCTCATCCTTATCCATATCAAACCTGTCTGATTCAAAGTGCATGAATTGAGAAAGAAAGTTATAGCATGTTAAAAGTTCCATGAACGAAGGCATCTCTCCCAAAAGAATGAACGTTGATATATGAATAGCCTACAAGGGTGTCATGTAGCTTATTATGATGATTAATAATATATAAATGCTTGATACATGTTTATGTGTGCCTTATGTATATTATATGAATGAAATGCCAAGAAAAATGTGATTATGAATGATGGTTCATATGTAGTTTAAATGGAATGCTAAGAAGTTATGTTATAAAAAGAAAGATCCCTATGCTTAACCCTCGATGCTTGCTTATGTGCTTAACTGTTTGTTATTAAAGGAACTTAGCCATTGAGGGACCTAGAAATATGTTTGAGTGGTTAAGATGAAGTTTATATTAAGCGATCCTTCCATAAGGGTTTCATGGACGCCTAATATGATAGTAAAGTATGAATACGTGACATGTGACTGTTAAAGATATTACTGCCTGCAACGGTTTTGGTTTTAAGGGGGTTGGGGGATACTCACTAAGCGTGTGGTTGCTTAACCCACTACTCTTTCCCATTTTCCCCAGGTTTTCTTCATAACAGGAAAAAGTTGAATCAGCTATGTCAAGATGGAATCTGTTCATGCTTGCAAGCTGTCGTTTGTACTCATTTGAGGGGATCTCACATGTTTAATGAAGTCACGTTATGTATTCTCAGTTTGAAATGTTTGTAAACAAGTATTCTAAGTTCATGTAATGCATATTGTTTATGAGTCGCTCTGTATGGCCTTATGAGCTAACTATCTAGTCAATTAGATGTCTTCTGGTTAAAGTTAGTTATGTTTTGGGATGTAAGCCCCAATACTCCGGTTGTGTGAACCACTGAGTTGTATCTTCCATTTCTTCTTTATTCATGAATTAATCTGGTTGGTGTACTTTGAGTGAGTGGCTCGTTGAGTTATGAACTCCGGTATGTGACCGTTGAGCTTCTTTTAAATGTTTTCCGTTTCCGTTAAATTGCAGGGATTTATTGTAAGGCGTATAGCCTGGAAACGGGCAGTTTTTAGGGGAAACTCTGTCCGTTTCATCCCAGAATTTAGGTAGAAAGTTAAGAAAACGTAACGCTTTTGGCCCTAGGGTCTAGGGGTGTTACATAGAACAAGCAAAATTATGACATAAAGTTACAGATGGGCCTAAATTTTGTGTTGAAGGTTGCATGCGAGTGTTATGCCCATAGGATGCTAATCAGGTGATTGAGGTAATGGTAGAGCAAACTAAATTATGTCTAAAGGTTAGTGCTAGATTAGTTCGGGTATGTTTATATTCTATTTGTGGTAATTATATAAAAATGCTATGCCTATAGATGTTGGTTTGTGAACTAAGCTATTGAATTGTTGTGATACTGAACCAAGTCGGTAGTCAGATGGCTTGAGGTTGAACTAATGAGAGCTTTTGAGGTTCTTTGTGGTCGGTGCTGTCTTAGGAGGGAGCCTGGGTTGTGATTGATAGCAATCGTGTGGGTAACAAGGCGATGTGTGGCTTATTAGGCAGATTCTGCCAAGTTGAATTATGATGTGTTTGAATGTGTTACGTATGAGCCCCTCCCCTTCATGTTATTAAGCTTTATCATGTGTGTGACAATGAAACTATGAAAAAGAAGGTTTTTTGTGGTTGAAAATAAAAGTAGCCATTACTATTAGCGAATGATGGCCTATTTTTAACTATACAAATGCAGTTTTTTAAGGCATAAAAAATTTTAAAAAGAAGTGAGTTGCATGATAAATGATTTTGCTATAAGAGACAGCAAAACTATTAGCCACTATGGCCATACACTTTAAATGTCTAAGATAACGTGTTTAGGGACAACAAGATGGGAGTGAACCTACTAGAACGAAGGAATTCCTAGTGTAGGGAGTAGTCCCAGTAGTGAGAAACCCTAGAAGACCCTGACGAGGGTAAAGGTCTAAGTGGTTGCCATCCCGAGAGGTCTAAGTGGTTGCCATCTCGGGAGTAAGACCTTAGCATGATCGATAGTCTTACTTGGGACTGAGAATAGATCTTACCCAACCAGCACATTATGATAATCTTATACCAAGAGTATTTCCCTAATAAATGAGAAAAGCAGTCTGCATTTTGCCATTTTAAGTATTTCAGGAAAAAGAAAGATTTCAAGGGCCCTTAAGAGGCAAGTTCAAATAAGATTCGAAAGGCTCAGAAGGGTCATTATAGGGGCAATACGAAAGAGACTTCTTTTTAATGAACATGAGCCTCTAGAGGCTAAGAAATGTGTGGCTATATCCTTGTAATGCATCAAACATGTAAGTTTTCAAATGTGCATATTCTATGAAAGAAAGTTCCTTGCATAATCTTTATTCCACATGTTTAAGCATCTCTCATAAGTGACTAGACTGTCAAAGCATAAATGACGTATTGTGCCACATAGCCCGATGGTTGGGAGTTAGCAGACTTCCCTTGAAATTCTCTGCCGTTTAGTACAATAATAGTATTACTTAAATGTGTGATACGTGACTATTATTGGTAATATTGCCTGCAACTGTTTTAGTCTTAAGGAGTTGGGAAATACTCACTGAGCGTGTGGTTGCTCTTCCCATTACTATTTTCCCTCTTCCCAGGTTTTCATTGTGACAGGTAGATGTTAATTTACTTATGCCGAGTTGGAGTCTACCCTTGCTTTGAAAAGGTGTCATATGTGCACGTACAGAAGTGGACTTAGGTATTAAATAATTTAATATAATGTATCCCTAAAGTTGTAAATGTATGTAAACAAAGTACTCTAGTTCATGTAATGTGTATTGTTTAGAAGTCGCTCCGTGTGGCCATGTGAGCCAGCCGTCTGATTAGTTAGTAACCATTTGCTTAAGTTGTTTATTTTTGGGATGTAAAACCTAAATACTCTGAATATGCGATCCATTGACTTTTATCTTTTATTTCCATCTTTATTATTAAATTTTATTGTTTTGGTGTACTCCAGGCGAGTGGCCCGTAGAGTTGTGGACTTCGCTGTAGCCATTGAGCTTATTTTAGAATTCTTCATGCTTCTATTGGTTGCAGGAATTTAATGTAAGGCTTTAAGTATGGAAAATGGTCAGTTTTTAGGCAAAATCCTGCCCGTTTTACCCTAGAATTTAAGTAGGATTCAAGAAATCGTTAATGTTCCTAACCTTAGGGGTTGGGGGTGTTACAATGTACATATATACATATATATATATATATATAATCATATATATATATATATATAATATATATATATATATATATATATATATATATATATATATTATATATATATATATATGCACACACATACGTACATACATACATATATATCGACACGCACATATGCACATACAAATAGAAAAACATGAACGTACACTTGTATGTGTATAAATGCATATGGATACATATGTACATATATACATATCTATATGTAACTGTATTTAACTATGTATGTATGCATGCTTGCATGCACACACACATTATATCATATATATATGTGATATATATATATATATATATATATATATATATATATATATATATATATATATATATATATATATATATATAGATATATACATCTACATATATATATATAATATAGATAGTATATATATATATATATATATATATATATATATATATATATATATTGTAACACCAGTGTTCTTCAATTTATGTGAAGCTGACTGTCTTGCCTTTTTGACGTTATAAAATCATATTTTATTAACTATATAAGTTGAATTATTATTGATGTGATTATGTGAGTGATAATTTCAATAACAAGAATATTATCGTTGCTATTACTATTATTATTAGTCTTGAAAATTTTTTGATGATTTCTAATAAGCGTTCGTAAGGATTATTATCAGGTACTAAGTCGAGTAGAATCCCGAATACGATTAGATTGTCGAGTTTAGAATACGAGGTACGAAATCAGACTAACAGTGTTAATTACTGAGCAAGTTTAAAACCCAAAAAAAAAAAGGAAAGAAAGGGAAACGAGGGGCATTTTAGTTAAAACCCGCCAAAACTTAAGTCTGGCTTTCTCTCTCCTCTTTCCCCGACCCCCCAAGTTCATCTTTCTCTCTCTCTGGTCTCCATCTTCTCCATCTTCTTCTCTCTACAAACACGACCTCAAGCAACAGAATCCCACAAAGTTTTTGCCTTATCCAGTACCAAATTCCTCAGATTTTACCTCCCTAACATCAAACAAGCCTCTGCTACAAATTTAGGCAGAAACTCAAAGGTTTTTGCCACGTTTTTAGATGGTTTGGGTGTGGTTTCAAGGCTCTGAATGCATGCCCAAGTGTAGCCATGTAATCTGGCTTTTAGTTACTTTAATTCTTCTATAAATTGGGAGTGATTCTCAACACCAAACTTCCCCCACAAGTTCAAGTCAGGTAGTGAACATTTTGGGTGAATTTGGGGTTCAAATTGCGTGATTTGGGCGTGGTTGGAGCAGATTCACGTTGGTTTGGGCGACGTTGCAGCAAGGAGTCAAAGATTGGAGTTTTCAAGCACCTAAAGTCGAGCCCAACGGTCGTTAGTCGAGGCCCTTGTTTGGAATCGAGGTGGGTGTTTCTCTTCTTCTAAGGTATTAGTGATTTCAAAAACGATTTAGCCCTTAAGTTGTGATGCATGTTGGTTTCAGGTTAGTCAGGGTAACTCGAAAAGTGAGAGTGATTATGCATGTTTGTGTAACTGAGTTCAGGCTTAGATTATGCATGTATAAGCTGAACAAAAATTGCCGAGAATTGAACTAATTTTATGCTTAAAACGCTGCTTAATTAGGTCAGACAGGTCTCCTTAGTGGGGCAGAAAGTATGCCCTATAATTCGACAGAATTAGGGCTGAAAACCGAACTGAAAAAGGGCTGGGGATGGGGGCTGCTATAGGGTAGAGTTTGTGACTTTTATGATTGGTAAATTGATGCATGTTAAGTTGGTTAACTCATGCTTGAAAATGGCCTTGAAACGACCTAAGAATGCTTTAAATCGATGCATGCTAATTTCGTTAATTCATGCTTAAAAATGATCTTCGAAACGAGCTAATGACTTTGGTTAATTAATATAGATCTGAAAGCCTTAATGTGACTAGATTATGCTTTGAAAATGACATGAATTTGGCATTCTTACTTCCTAATTGCGAGTTATGAATGCAATGATAGTTTCATTCTTTGTTTATTCATTTTGGTCCGCTGAATGTTCCGTATAATAATATATGTCGTAATTCTGCTAGAAGGATGCAGCTCGCTCGGTAAGCTTATATGTCGCTGTTACTTATTTCATTATGACCTTTGTGATAAAATGCTATGATTGTGAAATTGAATCCGAGTTGGCAGTTGGGTGGCTTGGGGTTGAACTAATAAGAGTTTTTGAGGTTCTTTGTGGTCGGTGTTGTGAGAAGAGGGAGCCTGGGTTGTGATTGACCGCAATCATGTGGATTACAATGCTATGTGTGGCTTATTCTGCCAACTTGAATTATGATGTGTTTGAATGCGTTACGTGCAAACCCCTCCCCTTCTGTGCCATTAAGCTTTATCATGTGTGTGAGGGTGAATTTTTGAATAAAGAAGGTTTTTCGTGGTTGAAAAAAAAAAAAAGTAGCCACACCTATTAGCGAATGATGACCTATTTTTAACTATACGAATGCAGTTTTTAAGGTATAAAAAATTTTAAAAAGGACTGGGTTGTATGATAAATGATTTCACTATGAGAGACAACAAACTTATTAGCCGCTGTGGCCATACACTTTAAATTGGCTTAGATACCGTGTTTAGGGACATACGTAAGATGGGAGTGAACCTGCTATAATAGTGGAATCCCTAGCGTAGGAAGTAGTCCCAGTAGTGGGAAACCCGAAAAGATCCTAATGAGGGTGTAGGTGGTCTAATTATGTTGGGAATAAGAGCTTATGCGTGAGCGATAGGCTCACTAGGGGTTGAGAATAGATCTCACCCAACTAGCATATTATGATGATCTTATACCAAGAGTATTTGCCTAATAAGTAAGTAAAGCAGTTGGCATTTCGCTTTTTAAGTATTTCAGGAAAAATAAAAATTTTAAGGGCCATTAAGAGGCCAGTTCGACTAAGATTCGAAAAGATTATAAGGGTTATTAGAGGAGCAATATGAAAGAGATTTCTTTTCAAAGAATATGAGCCTTAAGAGGCTAAGTAAAGTGTTTTCAAGAAAAAGAAAGAAAGCTTCCTGTGCATATCCTGTTTATATCTTATGAATGAGATTCCAAGTATAGTTTGAATGAAATTTCAAATAAAGCATGGCTATCTCCTTGTAATGCGTTGAGCATGCAAGTTTTAAACGTGCATATTTTATGAAAGAAAGTTCCTTGCATAATCTTTGCTCCATGTGTTTAAGCATCTCTCATAAGTGGTTAGACAGACAAGGCATGAATTACGTATTATAGTACATAGCCTAATAGCTAGGAATTAATGAAATTCTCTTCCGTTTAATACGATAATAGTATTACTTAAATACATTATATGTGACTATTGTTGGTATTATTGCCTACAACTGTTTTGGTTTTAAGGACTTATAAAATACTCACTGAGCGTGTGGTTGCTCATCCCATTACTATTTCCCCTTTTCCCAAGTTGTCATTGTGATAGGTAGAAGCTGATTTACTTATGTCGAGATGGAGGCTACCCTTGCCTTGAAAATATGTCATGTATGCACATAAAGAAGTAGACTCAAGAGTTAAACAATGTAATATGATGTATCCCTAGAGTTGTAAATGTATGTAAACAATCTAGTTCATGTAATGCATATCGTTTAAAAGTCGCTTTATAAGACCATGTGAGCCACCCATCTAATTAGCCAATAATCTTTTTAGCTGAAGTTAGTTATATTTGAAATGTAAACCCCAGTACCCCGGATGTACGATCCGTTGACTTGTATCTTTTATTTCCTTGTTGCTAATGAACTATATTGCTTGGTATAGTCCAAGGAAGTGGCTCGTAGAGTTATGAACTGTAGCGTGTAGCCGTTGAGCTTATTTCAGTGTCCTTTTATACTTCTATTCACTGCAGGGACTTAATGTAAGGCCTTAAGCCTGAGAAATGGTTAGTTTCTAGGTGAAACTCTGTCCATTTCGCCCCATAATTTAAGCAGGAATTAAGAAATCGTTAATATTTCTAACCATAGGGGTTGGGGGTGTTACATATATATACATAAATACATATATATAAATATATATGTATGTATGTATGATATATATATATCTATATATATTATTATATATATATATGTTTGTATGTATGTACGTATGTACATATGTATGATGCCATGTATGTATGCATATATAAAGCATCTATATATTATTCTATTATATATATATATATATATATTATATATATAGATATATATATGATATATAACAACATATATATGTATGTATGCATATATGTATGCATGTAGGTATACATATATATATTCTATAAGTATATAGATATATATATAAGCTATATATGCAGTATATATACATATATATAGTATATCTATATATACATATATATATATATACTATATGCATATATACATTATATACATAATATATATAGATATATATATATATATGCATATAACATATAATATATTAAAAAATATTATATAAATATATATATTATATATATAGATATATATATATATATATATATATGTATGCATGTATGTATGCATATATATGAATGCATGTATACATACATACATATATGTATATATGTATATACCTATGTATATGTGTGTGTGTGTGTGTGTATATATAGATATATATATGTATATATATGTAACACCCCTAGCCTCTAGAGCCGAAAGCATTACGTTTCCCTAACTTCTTATTGAAACTCTGGCACGAAACGGACAGAGTTTCCCCTAAAAACTGACCGTTTCCAGGCTAAAAGCCTTACAAAAAGTCCCTGTAATCAACGGAAGTGCAAAACATTAAAAGAAACTCAACGGCCACACGCCGGAGTTCATAACTCAATGAGCCACCCACTCGGAGTACACCAAACAGAATAGTTCATTAATAAAGGAAAAGCGAAAGATACAACTCAACGGTTCACACAACCGGAGTATTGGGGTTTACATCCCAAACATAGCTAACTTTAACCAAAAGGCATCTAACTGACTAGATGGCTGGCTCATAAGGCCGTACAGAGCAACTTAAAAACGATATGCATTACATGAACTTAGAATACCTGTTTACAAACATTTCAAACTGAGAATACATAACGTGACTTCATTAAACTTGTAAGATCCCCTCAAATGAGTACAAACGACACCTTGCAAGCATGAACAGATTCCATCTTATCATAGCTGATTCAATCTTTTTCCTGTTATAAAGAATACCGAGGGAAAGGGGGAAAGAGTAGTGGAATGAGCAACCACACGCTCAATGAGTGTCCCCCGACCCCCTTAAAACTAAAACCGTTGCAGGCAATAGTATCTTTAATAGTCACATATCACGTATTCATACTTTACTATTATATTAGGCATTCTCGAAGTTCCTGCAAAATACTACTAACCATAAACTTCATTTTAGTCATTAAGATTCATGTTTAGGCCTCTGAATTTCTTAACTAACAAGCACTTAGTACATAAGCAAGCATCGAGGGCTAAGCATAGAAATTTTCTTTTATAGGCTAAGCATAGGGTTCTTTCCTTTTCATAAATATAACTTCTTAGCATTCCGGTTTAAACTATGCATGAAACCTCATTTGTATGATGTGCACATAAAGTTATCTTTTTATTTCATAATCATTCTTGCCTTAGATTTCATTCATATGATATGCACAAGCATCTTTCTTTCTTTTCGTGAAAATACTTCACTTAACCTTACTTGAAATCTCATTCACATTTCATTCTTAAGAAAAGCACATAATCATGCATAGAAAATGTTTCTTCTGTTCTTAAAAGCACTTTGCTTAGCCTCTTGAGGCTCTTGTTCTTTCAAAAGACATTTCATTTCGTATTGGTCATGCAAAGGCCCTTATAAGCTTTTCATATCTCATTTCATATGGCCTCTTAGGGCCCGTAAAAACCTTCTTTCCTTTCGAAACGTATAAAATGGCAAAGTGCCAATTGCTTTTCTTTGCTTTTTAGGAAAATACATCTGGCATAATATCATTACAGGGTGCTGATTGGGTGAGATCTATTCTCAACCCTATAGTGAGACCTAATGCTCACACTTAAGCTCTTACTCCCAGGATGGCTACATATAACATATCGGACCATTACATTACCCTCGTCAGGGTCTTCTAGGGTCTCTTAGTACCAGGACTTATCTCCTAGGCTAACATCATTCATATCATATCATATTGTCCGAACCACATGATCTTAGCCAATTTAAAGCGTATCGGCCATAACGGCTAATAATTTTGCTGCCTCTCACAGCGAAATACTTCTCATACAACTCATGCATCTATAAAACTCTTTAGGGATTCCCCCGTTCGAGCGGGTTCACTCCCAAAACTGTATTCATATAGTTAAAATAGGCCATCATACACTAATAATTATGGCTACTATCATTTTAAAACATGAAATTATTCTTTGAAAAACTCACTCTTATGCACATAATGCAACTTGAGAACATCAAAGGGAAGGGGGTCCACATGTATCACATTTATGCACTTCATAATCAATTCAGCACAATGAGCCACACACGGCCTCGCAATCCACACGATTGTGGTTAATTCACAACCCAGACTCCCTCCTCACAAGCACCGTACCACAAAGACCTCGAACCACTCATAGCTCTTCCTCAAACCATCCAACTATCATCTCAGTTTTTAATTTATTAATCATAACATATTATCATACTAATTTTTGAAAAAGTAAGGTTTAGGTGCTTACCTAGCAAGCAGCACCACTCAGCGGTGCATTACAGCAAGCATACGTGCACATACATATCATCACATCCACATATAAGACTATAGAACCTTACTTAGCAGTTCAGACATGATAAGGCTCTAAGCATTTATAATTTACTTCAGAGTTGGTAAGTCATTATGGGATAGTTAAGCTTATAAACAATCATAGATTAGCTAAACATTTATATACATTAATTTTAGACACGTGCGATGCACTTCGAAGTTCATACACGATCATGGAACGACCAAACATTCATAAGCATTGGTTTTAAAGACGTACGATGCACTTCGAAGTTCATACACGATCATGGAACAACCAAACATTCATAAACATTGGTTTTAAAGACGTACAATGCACTTCGAAGTTCATACTTAGGCATGAATTAATTGTATATATTCGGATCAAAGCTAAACATATATACTTTACTTCGAATCAAAACTTCCAGCTTGATTTAACTAAATTGATTCGAATAGAAACTAAACATATATAACTTAGTTCGAATTAAAATCTCAGGCATACATTGACTAAATTAATTTGAATCGAAGCTAAGCATACATAATTTCATTTCGAATTAATATTTCAAGTATAATTTACATCAATTGATTCGAATGGAAGCTAAACATATCTAATTCAATTCGAACTGAAACCTCAGGCATAAATTAACTAATTTGATTCGAATCGACGCTAAACATATGTAAGTCACTTCGAATTAACATTTCAAGCATAATTCACCTAAATTGGTTCCAATCGAAGCTAAACATATCTAATTCAATTCCAACCGAAACCTCAGGCATAAATTAACTAATTTGATTCGAATCGATGCTAAACATATATAATTCACTTCTTGACATTTCTAGCGAATTTAGCCAACCCTAATCTGACATGCAACATCAATCTGCTGAAAAACATTTTTGAAAAATAGTAATAGCTTAGGAGGTGAGGAACACCCACCTCGATCCTAGCTAGAGGATTCACGAATCGGCCTGATCTGGAGTGGGAATCGAGCATCCAAGGGCCTAAAACCTCACCACCATTCGTGATGCCTTGACTAAATCAGACCTCAAACCCTAGTTCGCGATTTTTGTCCAATTTTCACACGATTAGTGAGGGTTTGAGATAGAGAGTCAATTTAAAGAAGGATAAAAGCTCGAAACTCACCATGCCTATGAATTTCGTTCGAGCATCGGCCCTGCCCGCGCTGAATTCAGCGAAACCGTGGCCGATTCTCACTCAACCACTGCACAGAGGTGGTCGCCGGTGTGGGCTCACCGGTGGGGACTCCTGTCACCGTCGTCACACCCAACTTGTCGGCCTCAGTCGTGATAGCCGTCGGCCATAAGTCGCAGTTCCTCGAGCGCCTATTCGCTCAGTTCCTCTCCCTGGGTCTCTCTCTTCGTTCCTCGTTGGTGGTTGTGCCCGAGTCCGGCCGCACGGCCATCATTTCGGCCGCTCACGCCGACACCATCGCCCTCTCTCTCTCGCTCTCTCTCACCTCCGGTGTGGGGTGTCGGGTTGGGGTTTTGAGAGCCCCCCTGTCGTGTGTGCGCTGATGGAGTAAGGGGCTTCCGCCCCTTATGTCCCCTTTTCTTTCCTTTTTTTTATTCATTGGGTTTAAAAGCTCAGTCAACTAAAATAGCCAGTCCCAATCTCGTACCTCTTATTCTAAACCCAATCGTTAATATAATCGCTCATCGGTCATTCGTCCCCAAATACGTCAAGGTTCGATTTTTCATAAACCTCGAAACTAATTCTGAGGTTTTGAAATCCTAATCGTCCTCGGGAAACGACTAAATAAATCGAATAACAACTAAATTAAATTATCTATATAATTTAAAGGCATAAATGGCACGAATTGACTTTGAAATCAATAATAGCAACAATAATCTCTTTTTAATGAAATTATAGCTCCCAAAAGCACATCGATAATAATTTAACTCAAAAGCAACAAAAATATGAATTTAAAACGTGAAAAGGAAATTTGGTTAGCTTAACGGAAAATGAAAATACGGGGTCTTACACTCTTTCCCCCTTAAAAGAATTTCGTCCCCGAAATTCTAAATCTAAGTTCGGTCTTTCCTAGAATGCACACATATAACTAGGATCTACGCGATAGGGTTTCAAAAGGCTTCATTTTGAAGACATTACTTCTTTTAAATCGAAAGAAAATGGCTCGTGGTATCCAGTCTCCTCCTCGCCAGTCCTCTTCAAGCGTCTACTCACTCTATTTAGGCGCCGAGGGCAAATCGCATTGAAGAGGGGCAAATGAGTTGGCATGGACAACCATATTGAGTTTGTTTTGAAAATGAAACATAGATTTTTAATGATTTAGGCTCAGTTCACATGGAAAGCAACAACTCTATGCATATGCACCTGTAAGTGGGCATCTAAAGGTATGGCAATTGGGGCAATGACATCTTAAGGTCACATGCTAGTAGTGTCATTCCGAAACATGAATTCAAATCACTTTTGGGATCACAATGATTAACATGGAGACTCCCATAACACATTTAGAGTAACAAAAATGTCACATAGCACCACATAGTATCATTTAAGCATAATAGCGTCACATAGCATCATTTAAGTATAATAGCATGACATAGTATTGCATAGTATTAGCATTTCAGCATTCAAGTTTAGGAATTGGAGGTAACATAAAACCGGTTGATATACATATAACAAGCAATTCACCAAATGAAAGCATGTATGATTGACATTCCTATGTTCTTACATCGATTCCAGCTATCTTATGGGCCTTACATTCATGGCAACTTATTCAGGACATGTCAGGTTCGTATGAAGACAGTTAACTTAGTCAGGTCCATTCAAAGGTATAAAGATATTGGGTCATTCTAAAGTCAAATCAATTGGTCAGGAAGTTATCACATCGCACCTAAGCAGTAAAAACATCACATTACATCACATTGACAATGAAGGGACTTGGAGTAACACTCGAATTCACATTGGCTTCATGTAGGGTCTACAAGAGAGCACTAAAGATGAAGAATCATGAATGGCATGAACTAGCATGGCATGTCGATAGAAACAACTGAGAAGATAGTGCTGCGGCAAGAATACGCGCATGCAAACAACGAGTCAAAGGTCATGTCATGCCGCGCATTATGAAACTTCATTCGTCTGGATAATCAAGTCACCTACCAAACCAAATGCAAGTCAAGCATGGACTGCACAAAGGCAAGCAAAGGTGAAGATAGACACCTAAGGTCACCACATCAGGCATTAAATGCGTATGTATATAGTTGTTCAAACCATATCATGGGATAATAGAACTTGTGGAGTGTAAGTAATGACTCAGAGATTGTACAAGCAATGGTTCGCATAGGTTAAACCACTTAATCAATCCAGCCACTATGCAACTAAAGTTCATGATAAGCAACTCCAATGACATGTATTTACTGTATCATTCACTCATAAAACGTACGACTGATCATCAATCAACTAGCATAGGTAAGAACTCCGGTGTTAATGGTCTCATAAGTATATGTTGAGGGTCTACAAGGTACATCTATACCATAGGTAATCATATAGGTCTCACTATAGTTCGCTTACCTTAGTGGAGATCATTACTGTGTACAATTCCAAAGTCTGCTAGGTTCTTCCTCCCTTTCGCTTTCTAGGTGTATTAGGTTCGTCCAAGCCAAAACATCGTCACTCCAATCATAGATAACAATTCATATAATAGAAAGCAAGTAATACACGGATTAGGTAACAATAGCAAAGAAGAAGAACGGCAGGTACACTTTATGCAATGTTTATTCACATCCCACCGCTAGCACATAGTTTTTCAAGCATGCATATGAAAATATCCTTTAATTTCATCAAGCAATTCAAAATTCACATTAGCAAGGTACCATTTAGTAGGATTATCAATCATAGCAGCTAATTTCCAATCATTCCATCCTAGCTCAAAACGAAGGATTCTATTAATGTACACATCTTAGCACATACGCATCTACGAGCAACATTTGATAAACATAAGGGCCCGTATTTGCGAATCTAAACTACCTCATCATCACTGTCTGAGAGTTAAACCTTCGGTGTAAGAAAACTTGGCTCGGCTCTAACTCCCTAAACAAAAGGCTTTAACCTGCAAGGCCCTTAGGTTTTCGAAAGGAAATAGTCTAACTAATTCTACCTCTCTCTCCACTAACCGTTGAGTACGTCTGCTTACTCCATTATGGGGCCTGAGGAGCAAATCGTACTTCGAGGCCAAAGATGGGCTTAGAGTTAAGACTTTCCAATCATTCAATTTCAAATCGTCAAGGCGTATAAGCAAATAAACAAACAACCTTTGATTGGACTAATACTTAACTCATTCATAAGAAAACAAGTTACTCGGCTTACACCCTTAACAATTCATTCGTTCACTCGATTAGTGAGCTCACTCGAGCAATACCTAGCTAACTAAATACGCCAAGATTCGCATTAAACGCACAATTGTAGACCTAGTAGGCATATATCACATCATTATGAACGCGTTCCTATCGGACTATACGAATGCAAGACTTAGGTTGCAGCCTATGGTCGCAGGACCTTTGCTCTGATACCATCAATGTAACACCCCCAGCCCCTAGGGCCGGAAGCATTACGTCTTCCTAATTTCTTACTGAAATTGTGGCACGAAACGGACAGAGTTTCCCCTAAAAATTGACCGTTTCCATGGTAAAAGCCTTACGAAAAGTCCCTGTAATCAACGGAAGCGCAAAACATTAAAAGAAACTCAACGGCCACATGCCAGAGTTCATAACTCAATGAGCCACCCGCTCAGAGTACACCAAATAGAATAGTTCATTAATAAAAGAAAAGCGAAAGATACAACTTAACAGTTCACACAACTGGAGTATTGGGATTTACATCCCAACCATAGCAAACTTTAATCAAAAGACATCTAACTAACTAGACGGTTGGCTCATAAGGCCAAACAAAGCGACTCAGAAACAATATACATTACATGAACTTAGAATACCTGTTTACAAACATTTCAAACGGAGAATACATAACGTGACTTCATTAAACATGTAAGATCCCCTTAAATGAGTACAAACGACACCTTGCAAGCATGAACAGATTCCATCCTGTCATAGCTGATTCAATCTTTTTCTTGTTACAAAGAATACCTGGGGAAAAGGGGAAAAGAGTAGTGGGATGAGCAACCATACGATCAGTGAGTGTCCCCCGACCCCCTTAAAACCAAAACTGTTGCAGGCAATAGTATCTTTAATAGTCACATATCACGTATTCATACTTTACTATTATATTAGGCATTCTCGAAGTTCTTATAAAATACTACTAACCATAAACTTCATTTTAGTTGTTGAGATTCATGTTTAGGCCTCTGAATTTCTTAGCCAACAAGCACTTAGCACATAAGCAAGCATCGAGGGCTAAGCATAGAAACTTTCTTTTACAGGCTAAGTATAGGGATCTTTCTTTTTCATAAATATAACTTCTTAGCATTCCAGTTTAAACTATGCATGAAACTTCATTCGTATAATGTGCACATAAAGTTATCTTTTTATTTCATAATCATTCTTGACTTAGATTTCATTCATATGATATGCACAAGCATCTTTCTTTCTTTTCGTGAAAATACTTCACTTAACCTTACCTGAAATCTCATTCACATTTCATTCTTAAGAAAAGCACATAATCATGCATAGAAAACGTTTCTTCTTTTCTTGAAAGCACTTTGCTTAGCCTCTTGAGGCTCTTGTTCTTTCAAAAGACATTTCATTTCGTATTGGTCACGCAAAGACCCTTATAAGCTTTTCATATCTCATTTCATATGGCCTCTTAGGGCCCGTAAAAACCTTCTTTCCTTTAGAAACATATAAAATGGCAAAGTGCCAATTGCTTTTCTTTACTTTTTAGGAAAATACATCTGGCATAAGATCATTACATAGGTGAGATCTATTCTCGACCCCTTAGTGAGACCTAATGCTCACACTTAAGCTCTTACTCCTGGGACGGCCACATATAACATATCGGAACATTACATTACCCTCGTCAGGGTCTTCCAGGGTCTCCTAGTACCAGGACTTATCCCTTAGGCTAACATCATTCATATCATATCATATTGTCCGAAGCACATTATCTTAGCCAATTTAAAGCGTATCGGTCATAACGACTAATAATTTTACTGCCTCTCACAGCGAAATACTTTTCATACAACTCATGCATCTATAAAACCCTTTAGGGATTCCCCCGTTCGAGCGAGTTCGCTCCCAAAACTGTATTTATTTAGTTAAAATAGGCTATCATACACTAATAATTATGGCTACTATCATTTCAAAACATGAAATCATTCTTTGAAAAACTCACTATTATGCACATAATGCAACTTGAGAACATCGAAGGGAAGGGGGTCCACATGTATCACATTTATGCACTTCATAATCAATTCAGCACAATGAGCCATGCACGGCCTCGTAATCCACACGATTGCTGTTTATTCACAATCCAGACTCCCTCCTCACAAGCACCGTACCAAAAAGACCTTAAACCACTCATAGTTCTTCCTCAAGCCATCCAACTACCATCTCAGTTTTCAATTTATTCATCATAACATATTATCATACTAATTTATCAAAAAGTAAGGTTTAGGTGCTTACCTAGCAAGGAGCACCACTCAGCGGTGCATTACAGCAAGCATACGTACACATACATATCATCACATCCACATATAAGACTATAGAACCTTACTTAGCAGTTCAAACATGATAAGGCTCTAAGCATCTATAATTTACTTCAGAGTTGCTAAGTCATTACGGGATAGTTAAGCATATAAACGATCATAGATTGGCTAAACATTTATATACATTAATTTTAAACACGTACGATGCACTTCAAAGTTCATACACGATCATGGAATGACCAAACATTCATAAGCGTTGGTTTTAAAGACGTACGATGCACTTCGAAGTTCATACACGATCAGGGAACGACCAAACATTCATAAACGTTAGTTTTAAAGACGTACAATGCACTTCGAAGTTCATACACGATCATGGAACGACCAAACATTCATAAATGTTATTTTTAAAGACGTACAATGCACTTCGAAGTTCATACTTAGGCATGAATTAATTGTATATATTCAGATCAAAGCTAAACATACATACTTTACTTCGAATCAAAATTTTCAGCTTGATTTAACTAAATTGATTCGAATAGAAACTAAACATATATAACTTAGTTCGAATTAAAATCTCAGGCATACATTGACTAAATTAATTTGAATCAAAGCTAAGCATACATAATTTCATTTCGAATTAATATTTCAGGTATAATTTACATCAATTGATTCGAATGGAAGCTAAACATATCTAATTCAATTCGAACTGAAACCTCAGGCATAAATTAACTAATTTGATTCGAATCGACGCTAAACATATGAAAGTCACTTCAAATTAACATTTCAAGCATAATTCACCTAAATTTATTCGAATCGACGCTAAACACATCTAATTGAATGCGAACTGAAACCTCAGGCATAAATTAACCAATTTGATTCGAATCGATGCTAAGCATATATAATTCACTTCTTGACATTTCTAGCGAATTTAGCCAACCCTAATCTGACATGCAACATCAATCTGTTGATAAATATTTTTGAAAAATAGTAATAGCTTAGGAGGCGAGGAACACCCACCTCCATCCTAGCTAGAGGATTCATGAATCGGCCTGATTTGGAGTAGGAATCGAGCATCCAAGGGCCTGGAACCTCACCACCATTCGTGATGCCTTGACTGAATCAGAGCTCAAACCCTAGTTCGCGATTTTTGTCCAATTTTCACACGATTAGTGAGGGTTTGAGATAGAGAGTCAATTTAAAGAAGGATAAAAGCTCGAAACTCACCATGCATGTGAATTTCATTCGAACATCGGCCCTGCCCGCGCTGAATTCGGCCAAACCACAGCCGATTCTCACTCAACCACCGCACAGAGGTGGTCGCCGGCGTGGGCTCACCGGTGGGGACTCCTATCACCGTCGTCACACCCAACTTGCCGGCCTCAGTCATGACAGCCGTCGGCCACAAGTTGCGGTTCCTCGAGCTTCTATTCGCTCAGTTCCTCTCCCTGGGTCTCTCTCTTCCTTCCTCGTTGCTGGTTGTGCCCGAGTCCGGCCGCATGACCATCATTTCGGCCGCCGGCGCCGACACCATCGCCCTCTCTCTCTCGCTGTCTCTCTCCTCTGGTGTGGGGTGTCGGGTTGGGGTTTTGAGAGCCCCACTGCTCCTGTGCGCGCTGATGGAGTAAGGGGCTTCGGTCCCTTATGACCCCCTTTTTTTTTTATTCATTTAGGTTTAAAAGCTCAGTCAACTAAAATAGCCAGTCCCAATCTCGTACCTCTCATTCTAAACCCAATCGTTAATATAATCGCTCATCGGTCATTCGTCCCCAAATACATCAAGGTTCAATTTTTCATAAACCTTGAAACTAATTCTGAGGTTTTGAAATCCTAATCGTAATCAAGAAACGACTAAATAAATCGAATAACAACTAAATTAAATTATCGATATAATTTAAAGGCATAAATGGCACGAATTGACTTTGAAATCAATAATAGCAATAATAATCTCTTTTTAAGGAAATTATAGCTCCCAAAAGCACATCGATAATAATTTAACTCATACAGTTATTAAAAATACGAATTTAGAACGTAAAAAGGAAATTTGGTTAGCTTAATGGAAAACAAAAACGCAGGGTCTTACAATATATATATATATATATATATATATATATATATATATATATATATATATAATAGATATATATATATATATATATATATATATATATATATATATATATATATATATATATATATATATATATGTACATATCGGCATGCATACATACATACTTAAATGCAGTTACATATAGATATGTATATATGTACATATGTAGTTATACAAATACAAGTAGACGTTCTTGTTTTCCTATTTGTATATGTATATGAGTGTGTCCACATATATATGTATGTATGTGTGTGTGTGTGTGTGTGTGTGTATATATAGGCACACACACGTACGTATATGTATATATAGATATACATACAAATAGATAGACATATATAGAAATAGGATATATATATATATATATATATATATAATATATATATATATTATATTATATATATAATATATATACATGTGTAATGATATATATATATATATATATATATATATATTATATATATATATATATATATATATATATATATATATATATATATATATATATATATATATATATAGACACATACACACACACATACACACACACTTGGAAAAAACTAACCCGATCTGAAAATCCAGTCTGAACCTGCCCGAAAAATTTAGGTTTTGAACATGCTTTTCTCGACCCGAACTCGAAATAAATCGAATCCGAAAAATCCGCAAATTAGTGGGTCAAACCCGACCCGAACCCGAACCCGAACCCGAACCCGATTGCTTGATCTGAATTTTATATCCTTTGTTTTTGATTTTTCTTTAATTTACCCCCCTTAACAATAATGGTTAGCTATTTTTATTGAATAGTTTAAAAAGACATTATTTAGCTATTGCATCTATTTACAAATTAAACAATAATAACCTTATTTTTATTTTCCATTCTCTGAAAATAATATTGTACACAATTTTTAAATGAAAATTTGAAAAGTTAAAAATGAGTATAAAATTGCATGAAATAACTATGCAATCTTTTAAAAAAAGTTAATTTAAAAAAGACAAGCATTAAAGATGCGCAAGTTATACCATTATATACTTAATTAAACAAATATGTCTAATTATTTTTTAAAATTAATTAATATGTGTAATTTAAAATTATGATGTTATAACTACAAAATAATATCTTGTACGTCTTTTATTCAATTTTATTTAGTTTTTGTTCTAACTAGTCTTGAACTGTGATGCTAGTTTTAGAAAAACGGCCAGCTATATTCGTATAGGGGTTAATCCATTAATAGAGTTTTACCTGACTGGACATTGGTAGGTTAGTGAATAAAAATATTAAATTATTAAACAGGTTATTATTAGTCAAACTGCTACAACCCATTAAAATACTTTAGACAGGTTGCTCCATGAGTGACCGACCTGCTATTGACCTTCTTTCAATATACGCGTGGATCGATCTAACCAAAACTAAGTGGGGCTTGATTCTTTGCCCGTCCATACAAGGTGTTCACATATTATAATAAAAATATTTGAATATTTTTAATATTCTTTTGAGAAATTACAATTATTATACCTTTTTATTAAATACTGATAATTTTGAGTAATAAGTATGCAGATTTTTTTGATTTTGAAAAAATAAAAATAACTCATAGAAAAGGCGCTCTAAACCTGTTGGGTCAATTCGAAACCCGTAAAACTGAAATATATTCGCCCATATTTTACTCGAACCCGAAATATACTTGACTCGTATTTTACCCGAACTCGAATACATCCGACTCACATTTAACCCACCCACCCAAACTGACACGTCTACACACACACACATATATATATAGATATATATATATATATACACATCTATACATACATTTATATGCATATATATATATATGTGTGTGTGTGTGTGTGTGTGTGTGTGTGTGTGTATATATATATATATATATGCAGACACACATAGACACACACACACACGCACATATATATATATATATATATATATATATATATAATATATATAATATTATATATATATATATATATATATATATATATATATATATATATCCCTATGAATTGATCGCCAAACAGAGTGTTGATGATCACTTAAAACGGAGAACTTGAAAATTAATAATGTGTTACTTTAAAGGTGCAAGCTTATTTTAAACCTTTCATTTCATACCAAATTAAAACGAATTTAGAAACGGGAGAAGATAACTGGTTTACTTAGCCAAACTACTAATTACTTTTCAATAAAACCATTTGTGAGTGGGTCACAAGTTAATAACTCTTAGTGTGAGTTTTAATATTTCCTTCCTTTATAAAGTGAAGAAGTACTTGGTCGATAACTCGACTGCTGGCTTGTTTTGCCAAAATGTGTGTGGGTGGTCGTTTTCAGAAATCAAATTGATGAAATTAAAGCCTTATAACATGCTTGAACATGGAAATGTCATTATTACATTGTAGTGGGTGCTTTGAATGCACAAATGAATTGGTTTGAATTGTTTTGGCTAGGATATAAGTGCTAAATAAGTGGACATAGTTTAGGGAGTAGGCCCTGAAGTGAGAACCCTAGCAGACCCTAAGGAGGGTAAATATCCAATGATCATGAGAGGCTCGAGGAACCATGAATCGTGAGTTATGAGGCTCACTTGAAGAGAGTGCTAACATGTGAATTCGATGTCCAAAAAATGATTTCATGCTTATTATGAGTTGAAAGCTCCTCCCTTGAGGACTATGCTAGCACAAACGTTTAAAAAAGTGCATGTACTCTTCATAAAGACTTTTGTTGAATCTCAAATGTCTTTCTCGTGAAGAAATTATTTGTTAAGCACTTAATTGGTTTAAGTGAGGGTTCTAACATTTTTATGCATTGAATCCCATTTTCTTACTAAAAGAAACTCCCGTTGGTGACCCTAATCAAATGCTTTAATGTCAAGTGTTTATGCATGAATTGATTGGCCCACTACTCTTAATGCCAAGTATCACAGGTTGATAATTCACACAAACTTACCCGTGCGGTGCTAGCAAACTTGCTTGGGACCCTTCATTAGTTTGCTAGTAAGCCTTGATGGTTGCTCAACTTAGACATTATGAAAAGCAAAGTAAGCATACGCACACAAAGAGACCTTAGAGAGTTTGGGAGAATGCTTTGTGTGGCACTTTGGAATGCTTTGAATGACTTGTCTACAAATGAGCCCCATTGGAAGTCTATATACACATCCACCTCCTCAATAGATGGTAGAGATCTACTTGATCCTACGGTTAATATTACACATCCAAAATATTTTACATAAATATCTAGGATTCAACACAAGTGTGGAACCCTCAGGAACCCTCTAGAATGTACTGTAGAGAAATCGAAAGAAATCCACAGCACTCTAGAGTATTCTAGAGCTGTCTGTGAAATCCTCCCCACCTAATTCGGCGACGTCCTCATCATCTTCTTGTTCTCGAATGCTTGTATTTTCTGCTTGAATTGCCACAAGTGTTGGATGGGCTCCCGGGTAGCCTCACTTTCAGGTAGTTCTTTCCACTTGACAAGGCGTTCATGTGTCAGTGGTTGATTGGAATGTCGCAACATTCAATCGGCAGGAACTTCTTCCACATCCTTGTCATATTGGACTTTCATGCCCATCGGTGCCCGTTGTGAGATGCCTTGATTTAGATCCACTTGATGTCTATGATAAGGTTTAAGTAGACTTACATGGAAAACAGGATGATACTTGATCTTGGGAGATAATTCCACTTTGTAAGCCTACTCCCCCACCTTTTTAAGGATAAGAAAAGGCCCCTCATATTGCCGAATGAGACCCCGATGTCGACCGCTTAACCTTGCATGGTTGTACATCCTGACAAGCATGAGGTCTCCCATTTGGAGCTCCCTTGGGTGCCTCTTCTTGTCGGCTCACTTCTTCATCTTCTTGGAGGCTTTCTCCAACTAAGCACGAACTATGCCTACTTAATCATATCAATCCTTATGAACTTGTAGGTGGGTGGAGTTAGAACCTTATAACCTATGGCAAGAGAACTTAGTGTCAAGGGCTGTTAACCCGTGATGAACTTGAATCGACTCCGGCCCGTGGACTTGGTCCTTTACAAGTTATAGGAGAATTGGAAAACATCAAGCGGCTGCACCCAATCCCTTTGGTTGGAACTCACCTAGTGCCTCATGTATAGCTCCAAGAGATCACTAACCCTCTTGGTTTGTCCACCGCTCTATGGATAGAAGCTAGTGAAGAAGTTGAGCTTGGAAACCATGAACTTGAACAACTCTATCCGAAACTACCCTGTGAAGCAAGTGTCCTAGTCACTCACGATAGAATAAGGCAAGCCCCTATGCTTCGTCACATGTTTGAAGAATAAATGGGCGGCTTGCTTGGCAGAACACTCATTAGGTATGGGAATAAAGGTGGCATACTTGGAGTGTCAGTCCACCACCAAAAGGATCCAGTTGCACCCCTCACTTGTTGGTAAGCCCACAATGAAGTCCATCGAAACACTCTCCCATAGCCTTTCGGGAATGGGGAGAGGCTCTAATAACCCAGCGGGTGCTCCTTACTCAGCCTTATCTTGCTAACACGCAAGGCAAGTCTTCGCATAAGCCTCTACCTCATCCTTCAAGTGAAGCCAATAGTAGGAATTTTCTACAAGAGCTAGTGTGCAGTGTATGCCCGGATGACCCATCCACTTCCTATCATGACTCTTCTTCATGACTTCCTACCCAAGGTTGTCATATGAAAGGACATAGATGTGCTTTTCCTTAGTGAGGATCAAGTTATCTTCAATCTAAAACCTCCTTGTCTTGCCTTCCTTCAAAAGATTGACGGTGGTTTTAGTAAGTGAGTCATGTTGGAGCCTTTCTTTAATGCGATTCCTAAGGTTGCTTTGAGGCTGGCTAATGTCGGCGAGTTCTCCCTTGTGGCTCAAAGCATCGGCCGTTATGTTGGCATGGCCCAGCATATACTCCATGGTATAATCGAACTCAGCTATAAAGTCTTGCCACTAGGCTTGCTTGGGAGTAAGCTTCTTCTGAGTCTAGAAGCAGCTTATAGCCACATTGTCTGTCTTGATCACAAACTTGCTCCCTAGCAAATAATGTCTCTAAGTACGAAGACAATGCACTACCTCGGTCATCTCCTTCTCTTGCACCGTGTACTGCCTCTTGGTGTCATGAAGCTTCCAACTCTCAAAAGCAATAGGATAACCCTCTTAGATCAAGGCTCCACTAATTGTAATGCCCGAACCATTGGTATGTAGCACGAATGGCTTGTTGAGGTCGGGAAGTGCTGAGATTGACTCCTCAGTAATTGTATTCTTCAAAGCTTCAAAGGCGTGTTGGCAATCTTAGCCTCATATCCATCCTATTCCCTTGTTCAACAAGTTAGTGAGAGGGACGACAATAAAGGAATATCCCCTAATAAACCATCAATTGTAGTTCACCAAGCTAAGGAATGATCTCAACTCAGTGACTTTAGTAGGTGACTCCCATTCAAAGATGGCCTTGACTTTTGCCAGATCCATGCATAGCTTGCCTTTATCAATGATGTGTCCTAAGAAAGGCACCTTTTCTTGTGTGAAGGAGCACTTCTCCTTCTTAACATAAAGCTCATTGTCTCTTAGGTTTTGGAACACTTCCCGTAAGTGCCTCACAAGCTCCTCCATGGTCTTGTTATAAATGACAATGTCATCACGATAGAGGAAAGGAGCAAGTACATTATTCACGAGAGTGCAAAATGTGGTTGGTGCATTAGTTAGGCCAAAGGGCATCATAAGGAAGTCGTATGATCCGTAGCGTGTCACACATGCCGTCTTCGGCTCATCCAGTTCGGCCATGCGGACTTGGTAATACCCACTCCTCAAGTCAAGTTTGGTAAAGCACCTTGCGTCTCCAAGTTGGTTAAAGAGGTCATCAATGTGAGGAATGGGATACTGATTTTTGATGGTGATCTTGTTAAGTGCCCGATAGTCGATGCATAGTCGAGGTGACCCATCATGTTTCTTTTAAAATAAGACCGGCGCAACATAAGGCAACATGGAGGGATAAATGTTACCGATATCAAGTAGCTCCTTCAATTGCCTCCTTAGCTCTTCAAGCTCCGAAGGTCCCATACGGTAAGGCCCTAATACAGATGGTTTAGCCCCCAACTCCAACTCAATGGCCTGGTCCAGTCCCCTTCTCGGGGGAAGCTTCTTGGGTAACTGAGTGGGCATGACATCTTTGAACTCTTCAAGCACCTTGTGGATGGCCTTGGGTGCTTGCACCTCCTTGGACTCCTCACCTATCTTAAGGGTGGCAAGGAAAGTAGGCTCCTTTTTCTTAGTCCCCTTGGGGAATTGAAGAGCGGAGATCATTTTGTCTTCACTAATCTCCCTCAGTACGGGAACCACATAAGGTTGCCCCAGTCTTTATAATGCACATGGTGTTGGTGTAAGGCACTAAGAACGCCTTCATAATGGCAAGGAAGTCGATGCCCAAATAGAACTTTTTCTCATCCAAAGAAGCAGTGATGATATCGGCCTTACCTTTGCATTGGCTAATTTGGATTTGTGCTCCATGAGAAACACCATCAATTGGGCGACTCCGTGCATTTACTCCCTTCACAAAGCACTCTCCTCGGCGTAGAAGAGGTCAATCTTATCAGCAAGCTCCTTAGCCATGTAGACCATATCAGCTCCGATGTCTAGCATTGCTTTTAGTGGCTCGCCTTCAGTGATGGTTTCCATGTATATTTATCCACGATGTTGCCCCTCCATCTTTGCATGGATTGCATTGAGT
Organism: Carnegiea gigantea; assembly: GCA_029747015.1. Taxonomy (NCBI): domain Eukaryota; kingdom Viridiplantae; phylum Streptophyta; class Magnoliopsida; order Caryophyllales; family Cactaceae; genus Carnegiea; species Carnegiea gigantea. The sequence continues at coordinate 65,901 of JAKOGI010002638.1, read as the reverse complement.
AGCTTCATAGAAGCTATCCTCCTCTCCTCCTCTTGCCTCTCATCCTCTTGGAAAAGAGTGGAAAGCTTGCCCCGCTTTGGACACTAGAAGCTTTGGTGAGGTCCATTACATAACAAGCACGAGTATTTCCTCGGTGCCTCATCCTTCTTTCCCTTTCCTTTGTCTCTTGGTAAGGATGGCTTGTCGCGCTTCAGGTACTTGTCCCGATCTCCCCTATCTTTGCCACTGCCACTTGTTTTTTTATTTGGTCTCTTAGAGGACTCCATCTTCAACTTGACTAGGGTTTCAACGGCAGCGATCGCGGAGGCGAGGTCTTGCACACCACGCTTCTTGAGCTCCATCTTGGCACACCCACATAGGGCATTGAGGAACCCACTATGGAGAAGAAGGAACACAAAAAGTGCTTTCCAAATGGCAAAATGTGATAACGACGTGATCCTATAAACTCAAAAAATCATGTGGCGTTGTAACTTTAGAGCAAAGCTTCTTAAAGAATTTGTTCAACTTAATCAATGCAATCCCCAAATACTTGTTTTTATGTTTCCTCATAACTAGTAGCAATAATTATTGCATTATAATATGACATCAATGACATTTTAAGCCATAAATTTTGCTATCAATAATGCACCTTTTGATATTCGACATATAACCATCTAAAACTTTCATAGGGGTAAGCAAACTAATAAATTCCACCTTCTCTTTCTTGATTAATGTGAAGCACGTTGGAGGCATGTATACCTTGCCTCTATCTTATGTTACATGTTTAAATCCTTCAACCCAAGACATGATTGCAAAGTATCATTTGTTTTTTTTTTTTCCCCCAATGTCTAGAAGGATACCAAGTATATTCCCTAAGATATATATATATATATATATATATATATATAATATATATATATAT
>JAKOGI010002638.1:0-60000 GCA_029747015.1 Carnegiea gigantea | reverse complement strand
GAGCAACTATTTTCTAGAGTTTTGCAAAGTTGCATTACCAATCTCATGGGGTAGGCAAGGTCACTTGTTTTGAGATACATATTAGGGCTTGGTTTGACGCAGTAATGCTAAATTAGTTCGTATCTATACTTTAAAATTTCTTACAATTTACGAAATTGGATTGATAGAATTACACCTCTAGTTGTTGTTTCTGGAGTATGATTATGTCAAACTAATAGATTTTCAGAAAACAGGAGTTGGTTTAGTTAAAAAGCTTGAAAAGTTCATTTTGTCATGCAACTGGGGAAGCTTTAATTTATAAGGGGCATGAAAATGTTTTACTCCAGTCTTACAGGTTAGTTCTAGTTTTGCGTCAAAGATTTCTTTTTGGACCTTTAAACAAGATGGTTTTCAAGAGCCTTCCAAGTGCAGTTTATGAACAGAATTTAAAGGGAAGGGATCACTCGAAAGTCATTTACATCTTAAAATTATTTCAATTTCAGCATATTTATCTGGCCGTTAAAATTTCAAATGGTAGATCTGTATGTTTTCCAGCTGAATTCCAATTTGCTCTGGTGGTGAGATTGCTTGGCTTGTGAAACTTAAAAGGTCCCAATGCTTTAAGGCCACTTACAGAATGTGTAAAGCGCTTAATGATGTTTTGTTGCGTCTTTATGTTCTTATGCATCAGTTCAAAATATTCTTTTGATGGAGTCCATTCCTAAGACTCCTTCTTACGCAACCTATTTCGATTTTGATTGCTAAAAGTGGCACTGGTAGAGGCCATTACTTTATAAAACAAGTTTGTACGTTGTTATGCATTGGTATGTATGTGAGTTAGTCTATAATTACGCATGTGTTTGAGTAGTTAGGTGTATGTGGAGGAACTACTCTAGAAACTTTAATCTTAAGTCTGAGACTGGGGAATGATGGCTCAGGATCCCGCTTGGTATAAGTTAGGTTACGATAACACGACTCAGGAATGGTGGTTTGATTCCTACCTGAAGTCTAATTATATAAGTTATGTCTCAGCACTGTATGATGTCTATCCAGATAGATGTATGTTACCACTTGAGTTTGGTCGGCTTGGAATGGGAGTAACAAAATACCTCTCAGAGTCTAGACTCCTCACTTATGTAATTAAATTGTTATTTATGCTTTTTAGCAAGCGACAATTATATTCAAAACCCCTTTTATGCTATATTTTGAGTTTACGTAAATTTATTATGGTAAGTTGATGTATTATGGCTTCTATTGAAGATTTAAGTTCTTGATATGACTACTCTTTCTCTTAGATTATGGTTAAACATGTTTAATTATGCAAAAGTTTTTTTTAACCAAGATTAATTACAAAAGCTTTCCTAAACTATTATGCACTTTAGGTAATGCTTTGGGAGAGAGGTTTATTCTTTGAGCGGTGGTTGCTCATCTTGATTATTTTTCCTTTTTCCCTAGATCAAGAGACGTGATCCAAACTTCTGACTAGCATATGGAGCCTGATAAGAACTATGCATTTGACTAGATTGTGGATTTGCTTCTTTCTAGTTATGACTTAGTTATGTAATCTTTTTGCTCATGTATGTAAGGTTATGTAAATTTTTATCTTTTATAAGACCTAGACAAACTTAGAAAAGCTTTGTATACCGGCCTTGAATTTTAAAGGCCCAATTTTGTATTAGTGGTATGTATATTATGCAACCTCTTAGTTTCTAATATTAGACCAAATATAAGAGCAAGTCAAGCGGGACTCATCTTTGAATGGTTACGACCCTAACAAATGATACGGGTTTTCTTTCTTTAAGTTATGTTTCTAACATATTTAACCAGGTTGCCTTAATAGCCTTTTCTAGGGGAGTTCGTTGTGTATGACATGACCCAGTTGAACAACTGTGTTATAAATGGCAAGTCAGATTGATATCAAAAGACAAATAAATAATATTAAAAGCCACCACATGAGAATGTAATGCACTGACCAATGCCTGCAAGCGCACGGGTGTCATAGTATAGATAAAATATCGTCCTTAGGAACCTAAGCAATCTATCGAGTTCTTTCTATCAGAAAATACTAAGCAATAATTTAATCGAGGATTTAACGACTTCTAAATAGCTAATTCCAAATTCAATCAAGAAGAAAACATCTAGGGATTTTTGTAGCTAAGAAAGGTGATTGGATTAGAATGATTAACATGCACTTTTCTCTAATCGGATAATTTCGAAAAATTGTGATATATCCAAAAATTTAGTCTATTCTTTCGAAATCAACCAAATTTTCCTAAACTAAGCAAAAGTCGTTCTTTGAAACTAATTTGCCTTAATCCAAGTTGAATATCTTCGATTACTCTCTATGTCCTCCTAACATGCAAATCTCTCTTTCGAGTCATCGTTATGCTAGGTTTTATCAAGCAGTCTAACAGTCAAATTTCACCTTTCAGTACTTCGTTCAATTGTTTCAAGTGTACAAGCGAAATTTGGGTAAAAATCCACTCACAACATGATATTCACCAAATAGAACAAAATCAAACCATTCATGAAATAAAAGCATAATTCTGTTCATTAAAACATGATCCAACTACACTTTTAATAACTAACAAATCCCTAAACAAGATAAACTATTCACTCATAATTAAATATTAAACAACTAACGAATGATTCAGAGAAATCTGAGAGGGATGGGGCTGACAAAGGTACCCTTCAACCAAGTCTTTGAACCGCAAGCCAAATCGATCTCCACACTCCAGAATTCTCGCTACCAAACACAAACTAAAATATCTAACTAAAAGAAGTGAAATTTTGGAAAGAAAATGAACTAAACTCAACTATTCCTCCTTGGTTCTACTGTTGAGGGACGGGTATATATAGAGAACGTTAGAATGCCTTAAATCTGTTTTCTTTAGCTCCCTTTTGCAGACCTAGCACGGCGTACGTAATGTATGGGTTAGGGTTAACTCTAAAAAATAAACCCTATATATGTAATGCGTATCTCTGTATTCCTATGTCATTGGATGAATAAAACCATCCCTCTCTTCTGCCTGTCGACGTAGCTAACACATTGTTAGTGAACCACGTTAAATCTGTGTGTATTTGCCAATTTGTTCATACTTTCTCGCATCCGTTATAACAGAGAAGTTTGATGATTCTCAGCCACATAGTCGAGGGAAAAACGACTAGGCCACAATTACACAGTTCACCATGGTCCATAACAGGCACCACAGTTGAACCGTGGTCTTGGTTGGAACAATATTTCTGCTCTTCTCTTGCTCCACGGGCATAACACCTCATGGGCATCTGTGGTGGGTCCAAATATCCTCAAAGGAGGGTCAAATGTTGAGTCAAAATGGTCTAAATCCCTGCAAACATCATCAAACAACCATACCCAACTATAGATTAAGAATAGGAGTATAAATGATAACTTAAAGCACGTAATTCTCCTAAAAATGCAGCAAAATGGCCCTAAAATGATGTAACGATAAGCACTGATCAAACTCTCCCATGCTTAAACTGTTGCTTGTCCCTAAGCAATGCTAAAACCAAAAATATACACAACCTCCTCAGGATAGACATAGGTAACAGTCCAATGGCAAACCTGATCTAAAGATAGACCAAAAAAATACAAAAATCATTCGCAAACAGACTACGAAATGAAATTTTTGAAAACCACTCAATAGACTATAATGTTAAATTTGAACCAATCTCCCTAAATCATCAAATACAATGATTCAACATATGAAACGAATGGAGCTAGCAGTGCTAGTAAAATCTCACTATAGTCATGTGGCACTCAACACTCATGTGTTTGAATATATACATAAAGGTTCCCTCAATTCTCATTCCAAAGACTCAAATCTATTATAAGCTTGACAAGATTCTCAAATTTGCCATGACTAGAAATGCAAACACACTAGACAATCATGAGGACTTTCATAGGGTTGTAATGGGGCTATGTGTAAAGGTAAGAGGGGAACAAATGTTTTGGAAATGTGGAGCTAGAAGCCATAGACTAAGAGCTAAACAGTTCCAATGCATTATATAACATCATCCCTAAACCAATACAAATCAACAAAATACATCTGCAATTTAAAGAGATAGAGAGTTGAAAGTCATAAAAATCTTACAATCCCAATTAGGCTAACACTCTTTAATCGAATTTTTTTATTTCATGTTTTTTTCCTCTTTTTTTCTGTTTTTTTTTTTTTTGGGAAAAAGAGTTAGCCGAGGGAAATTCTTACAAAACTTTGAATCTTAACTCTTCTCTAAACTTGGCATAAAAAGACAAGTGATTTCCTTTTATCAATTAAGATCACACATCCCTTCACCAAACAACCGAAATCCACTAAAAGATCTCAATTCACCTCACTAGATCCTAGTCAATCTTAATGCAAAAGAATAAAATGCGCCTCTAGCCTTGGCTTTAGGGTGAGATAATCATTTGGCCACATGGTATAATGGGAGGTTCAAATCTAAAAAAGCGGATATAGGCTCAAAGGGGCTAGCAAGGGACATAATATGCAACAAAGGTGGCTATTTGGCCGTTAGATTTAACAAATCAAAGAAATGCCTCAATCATATTGTCTAAATGCATATATAAAATATGATCTTGAATGAGAATCAAAGCAAGCTCTAGAGAAATGATATCAAGGAAGAGTCACACATGAAAGAAACATGAGACTAAATTGATGAATGGTCTCTAAAAGCTCAAAGCCTCACAGGGCGTCTACCAAAGTCATAACTAGCTGATTAGTAAACACATGCCAAAACTCATGCAAAGAGTCATGGGGTAATCAACTCACACTCAACATATGGTCAAAACATGAAGATCATTTCGCAAGTTCATTCCCAAACATTTTTATGCACAATTTGGGCAAATCAAAGAATCAAACTAAATAAAAGAAGTCTACCTAGTCTGCAAAGATCATCATCGGGGGATTTTTTCTTTTTTGTTTTGTTTTGTTTTGTTTTGTTTTCTTTTTTTGCTTAAAATGCAATCTAAAATCCTAAAAATGCAAAATCAATAAAAAGAAACTAGACTAAAAATGCAACCAAAAATGAAAAGAAAAAGAAAAACTAAATATACTTCTGAAATGGTTCTAACCAAATAAAATTGAAAATCTAAAATAAAGCTCCAAAAAGAACTATCACAAACAATATATACAACGCACAGGCACACCAAATCAGATAAGGCATCAGACGCCAAATATGGTGACTAACTCCCCCATGCTTGAATCACACATTGCCCTCAATGTGGGCACATAGAGAAAAGGGGAAGGGAGTTGCACAAAGCAATCAAAAAGGAGGTGGGGGTAGAGGATGAGGTGGTTGGCCATAAGATATATGCCAATCCCACTAGGTCTCTAAACAAGTCCTATAGTCCTAGAAATATTAGGTCTAGATAGCAAGCATCCCACAGAGCTCGTTGTGGCGCTCTTGGAAAAAATCACGAAGAGCGGCGTTCTCAGAAGCAACATAAGCTCGGAGGGAAACTTACTCCTCCTTTATGTACTTAAGGGTGGCTCGAAGGTTGGCATAGTCAGCAGGTGGTGGCTGGGAAGAAGAGCTAGGTCCTGCTTGACTAGAATGAGGAGGTCAAGGGTGGAGTGCGGGTTGAACAACCTCGGCATCACTAGGTACCCAATAAAAGTTAGCCCGATGAAATAAGGTGGTGTGATCAACATTGGAAGTGACAAAATCCGATTCCCAGGGTAAATCTAACACAAATGCCCAGCCTCTACTCTACAAAAGTTCATAATCTCAAAGGTGGCTTGATCAAGCTGCTCGGACCCAAAGATTCTATCCTCAGTGTTGGGCTCAATACCCAAAAATCGAGCAATAGTAGTCATCATACCACCTATGACTATCCTACCCTTAGTGCTAACAGCAGCACTATACAATTACCTGGGTAAAGCGAACCGGGGTCAAGTGGGACACCGTCAAGCATACATGATAAGAAATACAACTCAGATAATCTCGAGACATTTAAACTATCATCCCGAGTAAAGAAATAGCAAGCTAGGATACGCTGGGCTACCCAATTACAAGGGCTCCTAATTTGAGTGCACTTTGATGAACTAGTGCTATACCTAACACTCCCCGAACCTTCGCCCTAAAATGCATTTGGGTTGAATTCGCGGGTGACATGTCGGTTTGGCAAATCCATACTAGGTGGAAAATCGAATATATTGTTAAAGGTACCTAAGTTCAATTTGTATAATTATCCTTGCAAAAAGAAAGAAATGTACCCGACTTAACATTGAGGCCCTCGAGTGACCTCAACGTGAAGTGTACTCAGGAACTCTAAGGTCAGGTCCCGGTATGTATGCTCTTTTATTTCAATGAAATGGCCCATGCCACCCCGTGTAAACAACCACCTAATGTCATCTAACATTTCTAAACGATTTAACAATTCCTCATCATAATATTGGGTTGCCATAACCATGCATTCATTTAAATAGTTATATCTAGCAATATAATCAGGATTCATTAGCCAAGAGGGTGAGAAATGTTACCTTGGGCTTGCGCATTGGTGGAAGTTCGGGAGATCCGTTGAGGCTGTGATGGTGCTTGACTTGATGATCTAACGTCCTTGACACTCCTTTGTCTTTTGGTTGGTACCATTGTTGCAAAATGAAACAAAAATTAAAACTAAAACCTAAATAAGAAAATTTGAGGAAGACAAATGAAGGAATTAAGGAAAAAGAAGAAGAATTAGAGAGAAAAGAAGATGGTTATGGTGAATGAGTAAAGGTGAGATGAGTTTGAAGAAAAAGAAGAAGAAAGAGATGAAATTTGGTCAAGAAAGAGAAATATTAAGTAAAAAGGAAAGATTTTGGGTGAAAATGGAGTAAAAATAAGAAGACATAAGGGAGGATTGAAGGTTTAGTAATGGAGGGTTTAGAGAGAGAAAGAGAGAGGTAGAGGGAGAAGGAGTTAAGGAAGAAGATGAAGTTTAGGGAAAATAGGGAGTCATTGCGGCCAAAATCCTTGACCGCGACCCATAGCAGTACACCACAGGCTGTGGCAGTGGCCACAGGCTGACCGTGGTGTCTGCTGGTTTTAGAAAAATTTAAAATTTTTTTGTTTGGCACCCCACAGCCTGCGGTGCTGGTTTGCTGGCCGCGATGCCAAACATTGTATTTCATATATTTTTTTTTCTTGTTTTCTTCTTTTTTTTCTAATTCATTCTTATCTTTTTCTCTATATTTTGTTTCACTCTTTATTCTATCCTCATACTTTTTCTCTCTTTTTTATGTCTACTTTTTTATTTTTTTATATAAAATACTATAAAAAATAATAAAAATAAAAGCTAAGAATAGGAAAAAGGCTTGGGTTGCCTCCTAAAAAGCGCTCTTTTAAGGTCAAAAGCTTGACTATACTTTTATGGTTGGGCCAGATCAGTTAGTGCGTGGGCACTAACTTTATCGATAGGTTGTCCCACAAGATATGGCTTTAACCGCTGTCCATTGACTGTGAACGCACCAGTAAATTCGCTGCATACTTTAACTGCTCCACTAGGTTGGACTCTGGTGACTTGAAATGGTCCCGACCATTAGGATTTCAATTTGCCAGGAAATAATCTCAATCTTAAGTTGAAAAATAGGACTATGTATCCTTTTTTGAGCCTCTTCTTCATGATATGTTTATCATGCCATTTCTTAGTTCATTCTTTGTAGATGCATGAACTCTCATAGGCCTCCAACCGTAGTTCGTCTAACTCATTCATTTGCAAGAACCTTCATTCTCCAGCTACTTTAAGATCAAAATTGAGTGTTTTTATAGTCCAATATGCCTTGTGTTCCATCTCCACTGGCAAATGACAAGATTTCCTAAACACCAATCCATATGGAGTGGTGCTTAGAGCAGTCTTGCAGGCAGTGTGATACGTCGAAAGAGCATCATCAAGTTTGAAGGGCCAATCTTTACAGGACTGATCGACCATTTTTTCCAATGTGCTCTTCAATTCTCTATTCGAGAGCTCCACCTACCCACTTGTTTGGGAATGGTAAGGCAGAGCGACCTTATAAAACGCCCTATATTTCTTTAATAGTGACTTAAGAGGCTTGTTGCAAAAGTGTGTTCCATTGTCACTTAGAAGAGCTCTTAGCGTGCTTAACCTTATGAAAATATTTTTCTTGAGAAAATTGAGGACAACCTTGGAATCATTTATTAGGATGGCAATAGCTTCTACACACTTACAAACATGGCCAACTGCCACAAGGATGTAAAGGTTGTTATGGGAAGGAGGAAAGGGACCCATGAAGTCAATCCCCTATACATCAAATAACTTCACCTTAAGGATGCCACTTTGAGGCATCTCATGCCTCTTGGTAATGTTCCCTGTTCTCTAACATCTATCACAAGTCGTGACATATTTCCTAGAGTCCTTGAAGAGCGTAGGCTAATAGAAGCTTGCTTGGAGTACTTTCACAATCGTTTTATCCGGTCCAAAGTGGCCACCATAGGTTGAAGTATAACAGTGGTGCAAGACACTATGGACCTCATCTTCAGGTAAGGATCTTCTTTAAATCCCATCTCCATGCAGTTTGTAAAAAAAAGGCTCTTCCCACATACAGAATTTATCATCGGAAATGAATTTCTTCCTCTGTTGATACGACAATCCTGGAGGTAGCACCCTCATACTTTACAGTTGACTAAATTAGCATACCATGGGGTAGCTTGGTAGGAAATCGCAAAGAGTTGCTCATTGGCGAAATAGTCATCAATGGGGAGCTCTTCTCTGGGAGTACCTTCAGGGCCTAAGCGAGATAGATGATCGGAAACCACATTTGCCAACTCGGCCTTGTCTTTGATTTCCAAATCAAACTCTTGAAGAAGGAGGACCCATCTGATGAGTCGGGGTTTGGAGTCAGATTTCTTCATTAAGTGTTTCAAAGTGGCATGATCAGTAAAGACAATGACCTTGGAATTAATCAAGTAAGATCAAAATTTTTCCAAGGCAAAGACAACCGCCAAGAATTCCTTTTTCGTCGTGGCATAATTCACTTGAGCCCCATCAAGAGTGCGGCTCGCATAGTATATGGCATATGACTTATTGTCCTTTCATTAGCCAAGAACGGCGCTCACTGCATAGTCACTTGCATCACACATCACTTCAAAAGGTAGCTTCCAATCTGGAGCTTGCATTACTAGAGTTGTGATCAATGCCTCTTTTAACCTGTGAAAAGCACTTAAACATTCTTCTATAAATTCAAAAGGCACATCCTTGACAAGCAACTGTGTGAGAGGTTTTGGAATTTTTGAAAAATCCTTTATGAACTGTTGGTAAAAACAAATATGTCTAAGAAAACTCCTCACGCCCCTCATAGAAGTTAGTGGAGGCAATTTTTCAATAACCTCCACCTTTCCCTTGTCAACTTTAATGCCTTTATTAGAGATAACATGACTAAGGACAACCCCTCTTGCACCATAAAATGACACTTCTATGAATTTAAGACCAAATTCCCATCTTCACATCTTTGCAAGACCTTGGATAAGTTATTCAAGCAATGGTCGTAGGTTGCACCATCCATAGAAAAATCATCCATGAAGATTTCCATTATGTCCTCAATAAAATCAGAGAAAATAGCCATCATGCAATGTTGAAATGTAGTAGAGGTATTGCATAACCCAAATAGCATCCTTCTATAAGCATATGTACCATAAGGACATGTAAAAGTAGTCTTTTCTTGATCATTAGGATGGACAGCGATTTGAAAGAATCCCGAATATCCATCTAAGTAGCAAAAATATGAGTTCTTAGCCAACGTTTCAAGCATTTGGTCAATGAAGGGAAAGGAAAAGTGATGTTTACGGGTGGCTTTATTCAATTTTCGATGATCAATACACATATGCCATCTGCGACAGTCCTAGTGGGAATTAGCTCATTATTTTCATTTTTTACAATAGTCATCCCTCATTTCTTGGGTGCAACACAAACCAGGCTTACCCACGTACTAAGGAAGGTAGGGTAGATAATGCCGACTTTAAGCAATTTCAAAATTTCCTTTGTGACCACCTCTTACATGTTAGGGTTCAGTCTTCTTTGGTGTTCAATTGATGGCTTATGGTCGTCTTCCTTTAAGACTCGATGCATATAAAAAGAAGGATGAATTCCTATTAGCTCATCAAGGGTGTATCCTATGGCTTTATGATGCTTCCTAAGTACTTGAAGCACGGAATCGATTTGAGATGCATTCAAACTTGCATTCACAATAACACGATATGTAGATTTTGGTCCAAGAAATTCATACCTCAGGGATGAAGGGAGAGGTTTCAGTTCTACTTCGGGAGCTTTTGCCTCATTAGACGAGGGCTTATTTTGGTCTAAGAAATTCATACCTTATTAGACGATGGCTAATAATCGGGGTGCGCATATCCTCTTGCATTTCTAAAATCACAACGTCCACCAGCACATATAAATCTCCTTCTTTTATTAGAACATCCTCTAAAACACCCATAGGGTATTTCGCAAAACAGTCCGCCAATTGTAAGGAGATAGAAGTTGGTCTCATTTCTCCTAAGTCCAATTTTTCCCACATAGAAAGGAGCATCAAGCTCATACTTGACCCTAAATCACAAAAAGCACGGTCTATAGGTACATTCCCTATCAGGCAGGGAATTGAAAAACTACTAGGATCCTTCAGCTTAGCTGGAAGCTTGTTTAGAGCGCCGCACTGCATTCTTCAATCAAAGGTACAGTTTCATATTCTTCTAGCTTTCTTTTGTTAGATAGAATTTCTTTTAAGAATTTAGCATATAAGGGCATTTGTGTCAAAGCTTTAGTAAATGGAATGTTTATGTATAGTTTCTTAAAGACTTCTGAAAACTTCTCAAATTGCAGATCAAGTTTAACTTTAGCCATCCTTTGAGAAGATGGTAAAAGTGGGGTGTAGGGCTTTGGGGGAGTGATCTTAGGATCCTTAGGAACCTCATCAGACTTATGGACAACATCATCAATCACCTCCTTAGAGGGTGAAGACATCTCTTTCTCATCATTCTCAACATGCTCATTCTTATCATGCAAAGACTCATCATTGGTAACCCCCTTAGGTCCCTCTAGTTGTTTCCCTCCTCCCAAAATCATAGCATTGCATTGCTCCCTAAGGTTAGGTTCAGGCTTGCTAGGAAGTCTATTTGAAGGCGTGGATGGAAAGCTAGCTTGTTGGTCAATTTGGGCTTCCAACATCTTGTTGTGAGTAGTACACATATCAACCGCCAGAGGCTAATTACTTAATATACTCATCCTTCTTTTGTTGTGCCATAAGCATACTTTCGATCATAGCTTTTAAATTGGACTTTTAGGGTACTTGAGAAGAGAAAGGAGGTCTTTGAAAACTGGTGGGTGGTCTAGCATTCATCGGGGGCATATTTAGAGGGTTTGGATTAGACCTATATGAGAAATTCGAATGATTCCTCCAACCCGAATTGTAAGTACTAGAGTAAGGGTCATTGGCTAGTCTCAGGTTGGAATTTTGGACATAGTTGACTTCACCGGAGTCTTGGGAAAAACAACTCCCAACTTGACAATTCAAAGTCACATGTTCAATAGAACTATAAATTTCACATGGGGGACGGGCACTAGAATTCAACGCATTAACATTAATATAGTCCAGCCTTTGATTCTTAGCATCTACTTTAGCAGAAAGTAAAGTAAGCGCATCAACTTCAAGCTCACATCCAACCCGTTTGGATTGGCCTCGTTTGGTGGACCATTGGAAGTTGTTGAGTGCCATCTCCTCAATCAAATTATGGGCCTCATCTTTAGTCTTGTTCATCAAAGTTCCTCCTGCCGCCACATCGATAGTGGACCTTACAGATTGGGTCACACCATTATAAAAAGCCTAAATAATTAGCCATCGTTGAAGACTATGATGGGGCATAAATGCGGTAAATCTTTAAACTGCTCCTAAGCTTTATAGAGCGTCTGATCATCCCTTTGAGTGAAGTTGGTTATCTGATTCCTTAGGCTTGCTGTTTTTCTCGAAGGGAAGAACTTAGCAAGAAAGGCTCTAGTAAGCTCATCCCACGTGGTGATACATCCCGAAGGCAAAGAATGAAGCCAAGCTCTTCCCTTATCCCTTAGTGAGAAGGGAAATAAACGCAGTTGAATAGCGCCGTGGAGACTCTGTTTAGTTTCAATGTGTCGCACACCTCTAAAAAGACCGAGAGGTGTAGATTCGGGTCTTCCAAAGGAGTTTCCTCTAAATTAGGATTGCAGCACCATGGAAATGAGAGCCAACTTGAGCTCAAAGTTGTTCGCATCAACATCAGGGCGAGCGATACTTGAGACGATTCCTTGAACTCCAAGGGTAACAAAATCTCTAAGGGTCCTTCTTTGTTCACCTCCTCCTCCTCCCATATTTGCTGAAGTTCTTCTTGCCTCACGTCTTTGTTCCTCAATCTGTTACTTCTGCCTCCTCAAGCAGAAAATCCTCTCGATCTCCGGATAGGGTTTGTATAGAAGCGGACTTCGCATGAACGAGGAAGATTCCTGCAAGCACGGTCACCAACACTGCCAGTGCAATCAAATAATAAAATAAAAAATAAAGGACAAAAAATAAAATACTTAGTCACTTTCGTAACACTAACTCGATAGTTGACAAATTGATCCCCGACAACGGTGCCAAAACTTGACCACTGCCCGCAAGCAGACGGGTGTCGTAGTATAGATAAAATATCATCCTTAGGGACCAAACCAATCTATCGAGTTCTTTCTATTAGAAAATGTTAAGCGATAATTTAATCAAGGATTTAACAACTTCCAATTAGCTAATTCTAAATTCAATCAAGAAGAAAATGTCTAGGGATTTTTGTAGCTAAGAAAGGTGATTGGATTAGAATGATTAACATACACTTTTCTCTAATTGGATAATTTCGAGGAATTGTAATAAATCCAGAAATTTAATCTATTCTTTCAAAATCAACTAAATTTGCCTAAACTAAGCAAAAGTTATTCTTTCAAACTAATTTGCCTTAATCTAAGTTCAATATCTTCGATTACTCTCTATGTCCTCCTAACACGCAAATCTCTGTTTTGAGTCATCGCTACATTAGGGTTCATCAAGCATTCTAACAATCAAATTTCACCTTTCAGCACTTCATTCAATTATTTCAAGTGTGCAAGTGAAATTTGGCTAAAAATCCATTCACAACATGATATTCACTTGATAGAACGAAATCAAACCAATCACAAAACAAAAGCATAATTCTATTGATTAAAACATGATCCAACGACACTTTCAATAACTAACAAATCCCTAGATAAGATAAACTACTCCCTTATGATTAAAAATTAAACAACTAACCAATGATTCAGCGAAATCTAAGAGGGAAGGGGTTAACAAAGGAAGCCTTCAACAGAATCTTCAAACAGCAAACCACACCGACCTCCACACTCCAAAATTCTCGCTTCCAAACACGAACTAAAATATTTAACTAAAAAGAGTGAAATTTCGGAAAGAAAATAAACTAAACTAAACTATTCCTCCTTGGTTCTGCTGCTGAGGGATAGGCATCTATAGAAAAGTTTGATGATTCTCAGCAATATAACTGAGGGGAAAACAAAGAGGCCATAGTTACACAGTTCACCACAGTCTGTGCCAGGCACCACGATTAAACCGTGGTCTTGGCTGGAACCATATTTCTACTTTTTCTTGTTCCACAGGCATAACACCTCATCGGCATCTATAGGGGGTCAAAATATGCTCAAAAGAGGATCAAATGTTGGGTCAAAATGGTGGATAGTTTGCATCCAGGTACCCTGAAGTTTTAAGAGTTAATATTTTTACCCTTACACTTTTAAAGTTTACTTTCTACTACCTCAAAAGTTTGTTGGCTTTAATTTTGGGTACCCTCTACATTTTCCTTAAGTCCCTAAAGTTTTAAAATTTGCATTTTAGCCCAAATCCTTAAAAACTTCCTTCCGGAAATTTTTAAATTGTGCATGCGGTATTTTGCTCACTAGTAGAACTCAACTCCTCTTTCATCTGGTATCAGAGCCACGTGATCAAAAATAATTAAGATAATTAAGCTAATTAATGATTGATTAAGCTAATTAACTGTGTTTAACTATGATTAATGCTTGAATCATCACCAACTTGCCTTGGACCGAATTATTCTCACATTGTTCACTCATCGGAAGGACTTTCTCCATTAGCATCACAATTAAACTATATCACTAATATAGTTTTAGAATTAGCTAAAATTAAGACTAAAGTAAAGGAGCTTAAGAAGTAGATATTTATAATCCACCTTTCACTAGTTAACGAAGTAACGTATAGCAGTAAATCCACGTCCAGTATTAGTACTCCTTTTCAGCACAAATATCCTTTTCAAACCCAAAAAACAAGATTCTATTTCCTTTACACGAGATAAAAATCCAAAAAGAAGTAGGAGAAAAATTAGGTGAAAAATCAGCTGAAAAAGTAGAAAAAGAAGAAGAAGAAGGAGTATAAGCAGTATACTCTTGAAGAACTACAAAATATGTTCCACAAAGAGCAAAACCCAGAAGAATTAAACAAAATCATGATCGCAATTAGTGATAAATATGATGCATTATCGGATGATAATGAAGAGACTAATAATGTCTAATTAAAAGAAGAAATATATCAACAAATAAACCTTATTAAACTTGATAATCTTAATACATTACCAGTAGAAGAAATGAAAAGAAAATTAGATAAAAAAATATGGTAAAATGGCTGCTGAGGATGAGATTAGCAAAGTTGGAGAAGAAATTGACTTATATAAAACAGAGACCAATCTCGTTAATAATGTAGTTCCTAAGCCTGCAGAATTTGGTGAACCTTCTAGGAGAAATACTCATTTCTTAAGACCTAGATACGTTCCAGCAGGACGTACAACCAATTTATCCTTTGGATTTGTCCCAAGGAAAACCACAACTTTCGAAGAAATTGGCCTTACTCTAATTAGTCAAATAGGATATATCTTAAACATTGGTGGAGCCCGTAATAGAGAAAAAAATATGGTAAAATGGCTGCTGAGGATGAGATTAGCAAAGTTGGAGAAGAAATTGACTTATATAAAACAGAGACCAATCTCGTTAATAATGTAGTTCCTAAGCCTGCAGAATTTGGTGAACCTTCTAGGAGAAATACTCATTTCTTAAGACCTAGATACGTTCCAGCAGGACGTACAACCAATTTATCCTTTGGATTTGTCCCAAGGAAAACCACAACTTTCGAAGAAATTGGCCTTACTCTAATTAGTCAAACAGGATATATCTTAAACATTGGTGGAGCCCGTAATAGAGAAAAAAATATTTGAGCATTAGAAAAGCGGCATGAATAGTATTTTAAACTTAAATACTACATGGACTACTGCCAATTTCTTAAATTACATCGAACATAGCTTTTCTGGCACTGTAGTTGATTGGCATGATTCATTAACTGAAGAAGGTAAAAATACCTTGAGAATGATGGAGACACCAGCTGCAATGTTTAAAAATTTATATAAAGAAATTGAAACCGAGTTCATCAGAGCCAAACTTGATTCTGAAGAAAAAGCAAGAGAACATCGAAGATAGCTTTTCCGGCACTATAGCTGACTGGTATGATTCATTAACTAAAAAAGTAAAAATACCTTAAGAATGATGGAGACACCAGCTGCAATGTTTAAAAATTTATGTAAAGAAATTGAAACCGAGTTCATCGGAGCCAAGCTGAAGAAAAAGCAAGAGAATGGCAAAGAAAGATTAATAACATAGAATTATGGGATATGAGATATATGAAAAATTATATTGTTGAATTTGGCCAATATTATTACAAAATTGGGCACAATGAAACCAATCTTGGTATGCTTGGCTCTGGAATCTCTTATCTAAGGCAATGAGTCAATGAACAATATCTTGAACTCCAAAGAAAAAGAAAGTTAAGAAGCAATTCCTAACTTGCTTGGATTCGCTGCACCAATGGGGAAAAGAACCTGAGAAAAGACGAAAAACAAAATTTTATGAGAAAAAGAGCTTTAATAAGCAAAG
This sequence comes from Carnegiea gigantea, assembly GCA_029747015.1. Classification (NCBI taxonomy): domain Eukaryota; kingdom Viridiplantae; phylum Streptophyta; class Magnoliopsida; order Caryophyllales; family Cactaceae; genus Carnegiea; species Carnegiea gigantea. The sequence goes on along the minus strand of JAKOGI010002638.1, from coordinate 44,033 downwards.
GGGAGAGAAATATAAAAAAAATATTATAACAAACCGAATCCTAAAAAATGAAGGTTTTTTAGTAAACCAGCTTACTGTCCAGTAAGGAAAAATAACTGCAAATGCTGGGCATATGGAGAAGTAGGACATTATGTTAATGAATGCAGAAATAGAAGAATAACAAGCTTATCGAAGCCTTAGGAAGCTTAAATTATGTTGAGCTTAGTGAAGATGAGGTATTAGACCCAGCCCTCAGTAACAGCAAAGGAATTTTTAAAATTGTATTGAACAATGAATATAAAGAAAGTGATTATGAAGAAACAAGTCATATGATGGAAAGTAGCTCAGTTAGCCTTGGAGATCTTCAAGGAGAAGAGTTTGTTGTAGACAATGATCACGAGGAAGTTAAAGGAGATTGGGTTCTTCCCATAATCCAAAAAGAAATGATCTATAAAAATTCCATCTTTCAATTAAAAAGAAAATACATATGTGAAATGATGGAAGGAGATCTGGAGATTAAGGATTGTGAGTATGACGTTGGGGAAGTTCATCTGATTAATTGGAAAAATACCCTTAAGCATAATAATGATAGAAAATATTGGTATATCCACATCGGAAGTGTCCAAGTTCAAATCACTCCATTACAATACTATGGCAAAGATTTGGATCTTTATGCTTTACTCTATGACATTAGGCATACCAAATTTAATAATCAAATTATCAGAGGGATAAAGACCAATTTATGCAATAGGTCAGTAGGTAGGATTCAATTGCCGATCTGGATGTTATGTAAGTTTAAAAGATGAAGTTGCTAAAAACTTCTTATCTCTTAAAATAAAAATAGTTAGGATGGACATGGAGAGAGGAGGATATCCTTTAAGGATATTTTGGAAAATTATCTATAAATTAGATAATACAATAGACTCAATGACTAAGGTAACTATGACTGAAGCCGAAAAATTTAAAAGCCCTACCCCTAAGCAAAAGGTCCAAAGGATTAAGTCCTATCCTAAGGAGATAAAAATTGATCGCTCATAGATATCTAGCTTTGCCAACCCTACAAAGATCAATAAGAAAAATATAACAAAAATTGACGAGGAGGGTAAAATCACCATAAAACCTCAATTACTAAGAAGTATGAGTATAAGATCACATTGGAGAGAAGGGTCCTCATCTGCTAAAGAAGAGCTTAAAGAAGATGATACCATTAGCTTGGCAAGTGAAATGAGTAGAATGAATTTTGAAGCTGTAAGACCAAGTGTAGATCGAATAATGAGCCTAGAAAGAAAGGTTATTGGGTACAAAATCCGAACGGTTAGTGAACTAATCTATGAAGATGAATTAGTCATAGACATGACTATGGAAATATGCTATGAAGCTACCAATACAAATCTAAATAGTATCTATATCCTAATAAAGATATGTTTAAAGGGATATCATAAATATGAACTATGTGCTTACATAGATAGTGGTTGTTCTATTTGCTTTGGGAAAAGATCACTGTTTCCTGAGTTTGTGTGGAAAAGAGCTAAAAATCCTTTACAAGTGAGGATAGCTGATAATTGTATTATAAGTCACAACGAAGCCATGGAAGGGTTAACCATAGAATTACGAGGAGTTTAATGCATTCTACCAGTTCTATAGGCTACTAATCAACCTTCTCATGATATGATTATTGGAAATAATTTTCAAAGATTATATTCCCCATGCACACATACCATTAACCAGATAATATTCACAATAAATGGTCACTCTATTTCTATTGAAAATTTAAGTAAGGCTTACACACATTAGAAGATTGAATTCACACACAGTCAGTATAGTGAGAAGGTAATGCTAGCACAACGTGAAGTAGCACTAACAATCTCATTACTCGAATTATCTATCAAAGAACAGATTATTGAACAATAAGAAAAATTGTGTAAAGAACTCTACTCTGATAATCCACTAAAATTTTAGGATAAAGATAAAACCTTTGTAAAAATTACTTTGTTAAATGCCAACACTATTGTTCGAGTCAAACAAATGGTGTATACATACCAAGATATCCAAGAATTTGATAAACAAATTGAAGAACTCTTGGATAAAGGATTAATCAGAAATAGCAAGAGTCCTCACACCAGTCCTGCTTTCATGGTAAGAAATCATGCTAAAGAGAAAAGAGGAAAAGCTAGAATGGTAATCAACTACAAAAAGCTTAACGATAATACTATCTTTGATGGCTACTATATTCCTAACAAAACAGTCCTTTTTAACAGAATTCACGAAACCTCTTAGTTCTTGAAAATGGATTGCAAAAACGATTATTGGTAGACAAAAATGGATGAGGAAAGTATTCCGTTAGCTGCATTCAGTGCCCTATTAGGATATTGTGAATGGATAGTAATGCCATTTGGTGTTAAAAATTCACCTCAAATATTTCAAAGAAGAATAGATAATATCTTTCATATCCTTAATCATTATTGTTTAGTTTACATTAACGATATCCTTGTCCTTTCCAAAACTATAGAACAGCACAAAGATGATGTCTTCACTGTCACCCAAAGCTGCATTGACCATGGCATTATACTTGGTAAAAACAAATGCATTTACGTTGAATAAGAAATTGAGTTTTTAAGCTTAGAGATAAAAGCCGGACAAATCATTCTACAAAACCATATTTTGGAAATAATAGAAAATTTCCTAAAAAAATTGAAGATAAGAAGCAACTAGAAAGGTTTCTTGGATGCCTTACCTATGCTTCAGATTTCATTAAAGATTTAGCTCAACTAAGAAAGCCATTGCAGCAGAAACTCAAGAAAGAAGTAAGTTGGACATGGACCATTAATGATACAAAGATTGTTCAAAACTTCAAAAAGATGTGTAAAAATTTTCCTGTTCTTAATTTACCTAATGAAAGAGATGATTTAGTTCTTGAAACAGATGCCGGCAATGAGCACTGGAGTGCAGTACTCAAATCAAAGAAGGAGAAAAACTCTGCAAATATTGCGGTAGAAGTTTTGATAAGGTAGAATGCAACTATCCTACAATGGAAAAAGAAATTCTTGTAGCCATAAGGGGAATTGAAAAATTCTTAATCTTTTTAGCCATAAAACCTTTTCTTATTCGAACTGATTGTAAAGGAATACTTAGTTTTATGAAAAAGAATTTATCAAATATGTAAGTGTAAGGGCGACTCCTGCGTTGGCAATTATGGCTTAACTAGTTTTTCTTCTCTATTGAACATAAACTCTTTGGCAGACATTCTAACTCAAGAACTCGCCAATGGTGATCATCAAAGCCGACCTCCTGCCAGAAAAGGGGGAAATTCTTAATCAAATGTCATTCCTACTAGAACGGGTTACGCCTTCTAGTAAAGTCCTTATTGATAACCTAGAGTTCCATATAAAAAGTAGATCACATTTTCATCTACTATCTACTGCCTACCTAATAGCCCAAAGATTTTCCCTTCTAGAGTTACAAATTAGTTACATTCAGTGTTCTTATTATATCTAAGAAAAAATAAGTTCTTATATTCAAGAAAAATGGTTCAATGAGTGGTATGCACCTTGTATCGACTTTTATCATCATTATTTCTATGATATTTCAGAGTCTTGGAGTACAACGATCTATTTTCCCGATAGATCTGGATTGGTGGTATTTGCTTGCTAGTAAATTCATTATCTCCAAATGATCCTGTCTTTAAAGCCTGGAAATACGGGATGGTACTTTACTTCACAGAAATCCTAGATCCAAAATTCTCATTTTTCTCAACCTTAACTAAATTCCAGCAATGCATATTCAAAAGGACTCATTGGATTCTTATATCTCCTGAGGGTCCAACAAAAATTCCAGTTCACAAATGCCTAGCTTTGGAGGTGTATAGCACTCTAATTGAATATGAAAATGGAAAAGCCAAACCAGCCCATTATCTTATCCAAATCATTGATTGCGATGATCTCAATGATCAACGTCAAAATTAGATTCATGGAAGTCCGGTGCATCTAGTTACTGGTCCTGCTTTATCAAGGGCCATTCGATTTTTCAACATTTATCATCAATGTTGGGCATTAATGGAATAAGGAAAAACATTGATGCATTGTGAAAACACTACTTTCGCCTATGATACTGAGTTTAAAGACTACATGAAGGTGGACGGAGCCGTGTCAGAAGATGTCTTTGATTATCTCTTTGATGTTGGAGCTGGAAAATTCTTTTCAGAAAAAGAGAAAAAATATCTACTTGGATTATTTGAAGAGTGAGATCCAGAGCATCTTAAGTAACTTGATGAAGATTTTGATGATTATCGAGATAATGACGGTCTGAAAGATATAATTGGAGATGAAGGAATATAAAATCTCAATAATGATGACTAGTCTAGTCATCATCAAAAGTTCTGAAAAATGGCTACCTCATTATTGTACTATTTTGCAAGTGTCTGGTCTGTAAAACAAAGTGTGTACTGTAGAGTTAGTATGTACTGTAGCCATGTGAAGAAGATTTATGTACTGTAGCCATTAGGGCATCATATATACCCCCATCTCCTTTATAAATAGAGAGGTCGAGAGCTGAGAAGAGACATGGTCATTTGAGCATTATTGAGCAAAAGAGAAGTCGGGTTTCTCCATTTCTCAGTTAGTAAGCATCTCTAATGATCATAGCTTAAAGTCCCTCTTCACGCTTCCCATTGTAATATTTTCACTTTCAAGCTTTCAATAAAAAGAAGTTTTCCCAGTAGGGAACGTTATCCAATTAAACCTTATGTTCTAAATATTGTAATTTCTTGATTAAAGTCTCACTATCCTTTAAAAAAAAAGATATAAAACTTGAGTAGTGGCTACGGTCCAAGGTAGAAAACAAAACAGATTTATGCTATGCTTGATCTAAGGAAGGTAAGGTTAAGATTAGCAATCTCTGTTAATCGAAAACTAGAGGAACGCCGGAGTCTAGCGCCGACTACATTCAGGTAATGGTTGAAACTCTCTAATTAAGTTTTAATTATTTTGCTAAGTATGGTGGGCCGGTAATCACAGAAAATATAATATTTATGATATAGTAGTAGAGTGTGATAACTAGTACCAGTAAAGTCATTATAAGAAGTTTAAGCGTATAAACCAGGCATATTTTTCCCAGAATCGGTACCTTTCTCTAAATTTCAAAAGTTTTGGTAGTTAAAAATCAGGAGTATAAAACCTTAGTGTAGTTATAACTCAACAAAATAAGATCAGAGTCAAAAAAAATTAAAACCGAAAACCCGAGGGGTGGTAGGTGCAAAAAAATCGAAAAATAGTCCAAATCCCTGCAAATATCATCAAACAACCATGCCTGAGCATAAATCGAGAATAAGAGTATAAATGATAACTTAAAGCACATAATTCTCCCAAAAATGCAGCAAAATGACCCTAAAATGATGCTTACAACAAGCGCTTATCACACACTAAACACAAAATGAAGTAAAAAGTAAGGTAATGTATAATACCAAAAGTCACCACTATATGCCTATGACGGATAAAATAGGCTAACAGTTGAAATAAAGCAAATCAAGACAAAAGCATTCAATATTTAAGAATAAAACCTTTGGTAATTATATTATTATATTCTCTTGGTCCTTTTCATGCTAAACGAGTTATGTAACATTCTCCAAAAAATCCATTTTCTGCCAAATCTTTATGCTCCGCTCTGAAAGTTCCTTTTTTTTAAACCCTTTCTCTCCTCTCTCTCTCTCTCTCTCCCCCTCTCTCTCTCTCTGTGTCTATCTCTCCCTCCCTCCCTCCCCCTCTCTCTCTCTCTCTCTCTCTCTCTCTTTCTCTTTTCGCCTTCTCTAGCCTAACTTTCCTCCTTTTGGTAATTCTTCTTCTTCTTCTTTATTCATCATCATAGTAAAGAGATAGATAGGGATGGGGAGATAGAGATAAAGAGCATAAAGTAGCCAAACGATGCAAGGGATCAATTCAAGGAGAAAGACTGTGAGCATCACAAAAGTTATGGACATTTGTGTTCTTTGTGGTGATAGATCTCCCTTTTCATCTTGTTAATACCAGCAGAATGCATGAGTTTTCTGTAGCCAACTCCCTTGTACTAATTTGTCATATTATTTCTCCCTCTAGAAAATTATCCTTCATGATTTTGATCTATAGAGATAAACATATACATTCACTTGCTAAACCATGACAATAGTAACTTTCATTTAATAATCCATGCATAACATCATAACACTTCATAGAAATTCTCATCCATCATAGGATATTAAGTTTTCTATAATATCAAGATATTAATATGTAATATTTTATCATTTAACATTTAAGAATCCGTGTAAATTTAGCACCATCTACCACGCATTTCCGACTAATAGAAACTTATATATACAAATCCAAAATTTGAGAGGAATGAACAATGCCCTACTTTGATTCTACCCCAAAGCAATTGGTGTTTTGGGCAATGGTTAAGTGGAGTCACTGACATAAGCAATGACAATAATGACTAGATTTCTCATTGTTCAGGTGGTTCTCTATACTTCAAATAATAGACTTAGGCTGTTAAATTTAGGTTTTAAACTACGTTACAAAAAGAAAAAGTCAACAAGATGACTCATCAGAACAGTGGTAGGCAGTAAATGGTTTAGTAGATAATGAATTCCTTGGGGTTTCAAATTATCTAGTGGGGGGACATGGGAAAGTCAAAAAAAGGGAGGGGAATGCATGAGGGACAAACAAGGGTGATCTGCTTTAGAAATCATAAGTTTGTAATCGTTTTCACTCTTTTTTCCTTTTCCCTCCTAGTATTTCATTTTTTTTTTTTTTGGGTAGGTGGTGGGCTAGGTACTTTACTTCAAAAGTTGAGGAGCTTTAGCATATTATTTTAAATTTTTTTGTAATTTTGTTGATCATACAATAATTTTTTAATCTTAAATGCATAAAAAATGAAACCGAATTAACTAATAATTCTAGATATAATAATCAAAGTATTAAGAAAGTATAGTTTAAAATATAGGTTTAAAATTTTTTACGTCAAGACACTATTCTACATCCACTAATTATATGTAATGCCAACAAAAATTTTCCTTTGCAACAAGTGATAGTATTATAGCAATAGTAGTAACAATAACTCATATGTAGGTACTAATATTGGTATAACATTAATACCACCAACAAATATTATCATTTTACGAAAATGTTAGTATTATGGTAATAATAGCAACAAATTAACTACTGTCTGTTGTAAAAGTTGGGACAACTTTCTGGCATAAGAGTTCAACATCTCTATGCCAACAAAAATTACATTTGTTGCCAATACAAATTTTCTCCAATATATTTTTTTTGGGCTATGTTTTTGTTGTAAAAGTCATATTCTTTCTGTAGTAGTGGTCCTACTGCTACTATGCCATACACTAGGTCACGGATTCTAGCCCCAATGCTTGGAAGTTGCTCTAAAACTGCATTTTTAACATTTTTTTGAATATTTTGAATAATTTTGGTTTTCAACTAACATTTTTTAGCAAACTTTGCTATAAAGAAATATTTTTATTTACAAACTAGTTGTTAGGAATCCAAGTATGATGTTGTTTCACCCTCAGTAGGTTAGATAATTGCCATCACTTGATGACAATGTAGATGACATAAAAGTGTGTGATCAACCTAAATTATGTGTGCATGAATTTGGTTCTTACAGGAGCCCCTATTTTAAAGTAGGCCATTTGGGTTAAGGGTAGAGTATGTGATGGCATGTGCAGATCTATGCAGATGCATGATTGGATACAAAGGGGTCGTTGGGAAGAAAATGATTTTTGAACCCCTAGAACGATGTATGCAAAAAGGGTTCTCTTTAGTTCCTATGATCCCAGGATGATAAAGCTCTAAATGTGTGAATGTGCTTGCTAAAGGTCGATCTAAAATCCCATAGGCAGCAATCTGGTCCTCATATATTATAATGGTGAGCAAGCTTCATTGGAGCGCGACAACTTTTGCTGCCCTTATTAAGTATATGACAACTGTTTGTGTGTAAGTCGAGCAGTTCTCTACAAAGGCCCTTGGGGGGTTTTTGGAAGGTGCTTGAGGTAAGCTTCATTTGCTTGCTCTGCTTCTTTTTGTGTACTAACATATTTTTACTTTATTAACTTGATTCTTGTTTTTCCTTGTAGCCTTGTTTTTTGGAGAATTACGCCAACATTTCTTTTGGCACCAACAAGGCCCCTCCTCCTAACAGTACAAGTACAAGAAAGGTTGTCTCCTTTTGTGTTTAATTTTTCTCCTCGCCACACTTATAAGTTTGGGAATAGCAACTACCCATACTTATACATTCTGAGTGGCCTTGAATGGCCAACCCATCGAGGATGTAAGCATCTTACACCTACTTCATCTTTTTATTGCTCTTGATGTCTTATAGCACTCACTTCTATTTGGCTTTAAGTGACTTGGGTTCCCTGGGTGAACACCAGAGATGTCCCTGTGCTTTTGCCATTTGTCATGAAAGGGTCATTATTGAGGGTTGTTTTGGGTACTTTTATACCTAGGCAAGCCCCACATTGGTGACACCTTGAAGGTTGAACCTTCCATATGATTTTATCATGTTCACCTTGTCTCTTATTTCAGAGCAGGTTACTGAGTGCTTATGTAGGGACGATTCTGCCTAACACTCAAATTAAGGGCATTATGCTAACTTTGTTCTTGACGACATGATTCCTCCTATTACCCTAAATGTAAGCTTCATGTTTGCTCTTTTATTTTGTTTTACATGTTATTAATTGTTTTGAATTAATGTGTCGATTAGGTTTTTATATTATCTAGAGGCTTTCAGGATGATGAGCTATGAGGTGAGATATATGAATGCCCTCAGGGTGTAGCAATTGGAGAGGGTTGAGGAGGTTAGCAATGCTGTTATTCCTGAATTACAAAATATTATTCTTAACTGGCAAATGTAAGGCTTTCCTTTCTTTGTTAATCAATTTTTTGGTTCTTGCTCTTTGTTAGATCATGTTCTTATTTATTACTATTCATTTTGTTTACAAGTTTAACTGAGAGGAGAGCATAACTATGATCCTACTAGTGGATAAACATAAGGCTATAGTTTGTTTGATTAGGCAATGACATAGCTATTGTGAGGAAAAAGATGTGGGTAATAAGAATTAACTTGCATTAACTTTCTCTTTCCTCTATGGGTGAAATCTTTGTTAATTCAGTGTATACCTTTGGGAGCTTCTCGTCATCGTCATTGGCATGCTTCTCCTGCTAAAAAGTCACCTTTTGAGCTCTATGGGATAAGCGACAGTGATGGTCCTTGCTCCTAAGATATCGAGGACTTCACTTGATATGTTACTATTTATAGATTTGGTTCCTGTTCTTCATGTTAGGTGAAAAAGAGGTCAAGTTCCTTTTCTGGGTTGGGAGCTGAGGTTGCTTTCTCCGCAGACCGATGTGCTTTTCCTTAGGGGATGTTGAGGGGAGGTGACTCCTGTTCTCGACCTTCACTGCAGCCAAGCTATGGTGTTTCATAGGCAGTGGCTTGGGATTTTAGCAGGGGATGGGATTCCCTTCATTTCCTGGTTAATTCAAGTTCCCGCATCATTCTTGGGCAAGGACTGCTCAATAGCCCTCTTTGAGTTTCAACTTCTACATCACTCGGTTGAACCCTTCTTATGGGGCCATAGCTCTTCCAAATTTCCTCCACCATCCTGGATATAAATTACGGATGAGCGTCTCGAGGAAGAGGGAAAAATTAGAAGAGAAGCATCCCTTTATTCTTATTGATGTCTTTTCATCTAGACATTTTGAACATTTTAGTTATTTAAATGATGTTTGTTTGGACAATCTGAGGTTATGTTTTCACTCTTTTCATTTTTTGCATAAGTTATCCTAAAAGACTTGAGATTATAAATCTCATGTTTTACTTTGATTGATTTAATTTTCCCACACTGTCAGAATCATGCTCAATGTTGGAGCATCAATATTAGTTGTAGGATCAAGTGGACTATTAAGAGAACTCAAAAAAGTTTAAATTTCCATGCAAAAACTTTAGAAACTTGAAAAAAAGAAAAAGGATGTGCACTAAGGTACACCTCCTCCTCTGCCATTCTGTAATGCGGAACTTTTATACGAAGACTATTTAGGATGAAAATTCGAAAAATAGGGAAAATAGAAAAAGAAAAGACAAATAAGGTTTTTCTTCAACTTATGCAAGAATATGTACAAAATGTTATGGTAACCCACTTTTAGACCTGATAATCTTGGAAATTTATGGCTTAATGCAAAAAAAGAAGGTAGATCGCATTCGTTTGAGAGTTACTAACTCAATGGCAAAATTTGGGGCCCAGTGGTAACCGCTAGCAATTACAGGACGTTGTGGCACCTATCAATGGGCAAATTTATGGTGTCCGTCAGGGCTAGGTGCTTTCTAGGTAAGTCCTCTTTAAATTTCAAGCTATTTTGGAGCTATTTCTCTTATCCCTCAAACTTTTAGCACTTCCACATATTCGATCCTATCCTTCCTTATTCTTCAATGGCTTCATCTGGTAAGGTCTTTTAGCACTGAAAGGACCATATCAGGGGCAAGTTTTTAGAATGATTATTCCTTAACGTCTTATAAGCATGCTTCCCCTTGTTTACATATGTATACATATACATACATACATACATACATGCATACATATATAACATGTGTGTGTGTGTGTGTGTGTATGTCTGTGTGTGTGTGTTATATATATTTATGTATGTATATCTATATATAATTGTATGTATGTATATCTACATATAATTGTGCGTGTGTGTGTGTGTGTGTGTGTGTGTGTGTGTGTGTTTCAAAAGTTTATCACTAATCAAATATGCAATGATTGGCATTCTCATGCTATATGATCCCCAATGAGTTGTCTATTGATCACCATGTTAAAAGGGATTCATTTCTAAGAAGTTGCAGAAATAAGTGAATACTAGCTCACTTGATCACTAATCTGTTTCTATTTGAGCACCAAACACATATCTAGTAATCACCAATTAGATAATGAGTGGCTTCTAAAGAATGATCAAAGAGTAATATAGATGCCCACTAATATTGTGACAATTGATCACCAATCACATATCTATTGATCACTCATAAGTAGTCCAGTGGTCACCATATTGGAAAGGACTAGATTCTAAGAAATTATATAAATTAAGTGAGACTCAGTCCTTGATCACTAATCTGAAAACAATTGATCACGAATCACATGTCTAGTGATAAGCAAATAGACAAGGAGTACATTCTACATTCTAGGGAAGGAGTAGCGTATGCGATCACTAGTTTTAAGGCTATAGATCACTAGTCACATATCCTGTTGATCACCAAACTGACATGTGTAGAATTTGAAGTGGTGTGCGAAGAAGTGAACATTAGTATAAGGTTGTCTATATTTATTTGCGTGCAATGACCAGTAATATTACTTTTTTTATGGTTTTTTCTAAACCTGCTTAAAGTAGACTCCCATTGTATTGTGAATGATAGGTTACTCAACCTTCTTACTTTGCATGATATTTTGTTGTTATATTCTTCTTTTTTGTTACAGCTACTTAGGCATGGTGGAAAGTGGTCACTGGATACTTACTGTCAAAGGCATTCAGCAAGTGCAGGCATCGTAGAGTATTCCTTCTTCACAAACTAATTATGGTGCATTTTTTATTAATTGATTCTTTTGGGACAATTGATGAGATGCTATCCCATTCTGCTGCTAATGTCAACTTTCCCCTTCCTAATATTTATCTAAGAAATGCTGAGTCATTGACCCCAGTAGTTACTAATTCGTTAATTGATGTCAGAGGCGAATGGGTACCAAACTTTGATGACAAGATGCTTGTACCAAGGTTAGGTATAGTGTTTGACAGAGTTGAAGGTTGTCTTGAATTCCATAAGACATATCTTGCTTATGTTGGCTTCAGTATTCACAGTGGTTCTACTAGGAAGAATAAGTCAGGGAAGACTTATAAATGATTTGTGTGCTCTAAGGAAGGATTTTGTCAACCTATAAAGACATCAAACATTGTTATGGTTAACACCAAAGCTATAGCCTAAGCAAGAGACAGAGATAATGACAAAAATTGAAAAGAAAGAGAGCTAAGACAAAAGAAGGGCGCCCTGCTCATATTGTCTTGGGGTTGACCAATTGTGCGAAGTTTGAGATTATCAAACTCCATGAGGGTTATGTTAACCCCCTGTGCATATCTAGCAGGAGGCAGTTTCTCACTCAAAACATCAATGTTAGCTCTATCCATAAAGACATAATCTGCAAATATGCTAGAGTTAACATAGGGCCATCAAAGGTTTATGATATCCTAAAAGAGCACATTGGCAATTACGAAAACATCAGCTTCATGCACAAGCACTTGTAGAATTATGATATTGAAGAAGAAAATGGAAGTCAACCCTAGCGTCTTTATTGACACCAGGTTGAGGAAGATAACTAATTAAAGAATGTATTTTAGTTAGATTCTCTAAGTAGAAGAAGCTAAGCGCTCTTTGGTGACATCCTATCATTCGACATGACCCATAAGACCAACAAGTATTCAGTGGTGTTTTGCCCCTTTACCGAATTAACTAACCATAGGTAGCTAATTTACTTTGGGGATGGTTTATTGAGGGATGAGAAGGTGGAGTTGTTTCTCTGGCTATTAAATAACTTCTTGATTGATATGGGAAGCCACAAGCCGAAAACTATAGTGATAGACCCAGATCTAGCAATCAAATAAGCAATAGCAAATTTGTTTAATATGTCAATTTATTGATTCTACATGTAGTAAATCGTGAGAAAGCTTCCTTAGAAAGTGGGACGCGTGCTGAATGGCTGTGATGATTTTTATAGAGGCAATCAAGGGATGCATTTCGGCATCAGACTTTCTCGATGAGTTTGAGGAGTCTTTGGGAGAGATGGCAGAGGATACAATACATCCGATAACAAGTAGTAGTGGCAAATACATGAAATTCGAGACCTTTGGGTGCATGCTCACTTTAAAAATGACTTCTTAGGAGGCATTTTGGGGACGATGTCTAGTTTTGAGAGTTAAATTCTATGTTTGGTTCCTTAACATGTCCCAGTCTTTGTTTAGTGGAATTTTGTGTTTGGTCTATGGAAGTCGCTAATTTACAATGCCATCATGAGAGGAAAGTTGAAAATGCTTCTTTGAGCTATTTTTCAGAATTAAAGATGCCCTATAAGATAGAGAATATTGCCATGAACATTTGCACTCATATTAAGCTGATATCTGATGTGCGGTCTCACTTTTATAAATGTGTGGAGTTGGTTAGGTGGGACCACACAAAGTTGTAGGTGTGGTTGACTTGCATCATTTTGGACCCATAGTTTGTAGATTAATATCCTCAAAACAATTCCTTTTATTTTGTGCTGCTGGTCAAAAGTGGTTATTGATGTTGGATAATCCGCCCAAATGTCCTCAGATGAAGAACATACTATGTCAACATTAGGATACTAGCTAGCAATCAATAGGTGTTGTTTCAGTGAACATTCATGTTGGTTTTTATAATCAAATGATGGAATTATTATGATTCCCAGGAATGTGTTGTTGAATCATAAATATATGTGCTGTGACTCCAAGAAAATTGTAATTCATTTTATTACTAATCTTTGGCCTATTAAATGCAGCATATAACAACCAATGGGTGTCACTACTGTATTTTGCAATGAAATATAAGGCAAAAAGAGAATTTATTAAGATAGGTAAAAATATAATCCACGGTCAACAGTCCTCAACTGTTATAACTCAATCAACTACAAGTCCAACATTTATTTATGCTTAGAAAAGTTTATCTAAAAACATTTTTACGACCTCCCTCACATTCCATCCCCACGTAACACATTAGTGGCTAAAAACAGAACATTTCGAATAGTGAGATGGAGCTCAATAATGCTTACCCTAATCATAAAACACTTAAATTCATTTCAGACATTGGGGGGGGGGGAAGGAAATATTTAAATAGTTTGGCACATGATTGATTCCTAGCCAAATCAAGATCCTTAAACTTCAAATTCTTAACCATTATTCAAACCAAAAACATAGTTCAATTAATGCCATGCGACCCTTCAGTAAAAAATCGGGTATCGGTGCTAGACCAAGACTCAGTTCGGACCTGTCGAGTTTATACATGAACCCGGTTGAACTAGGTCCGGGACTAGTTGTGAAATCTCGAAATCGGTTGCAGCCAAGTGCAAAGCCGGGTTCTAAAAACTTAGAACCTGAATTAGACCTGTTACCTGGTTACTCGGTCTAATGAGTTTCTCTTTTTTTAAAAGAAAATGTCTGAGTGACCCGATTATCGGTTGACATCACATGTGGTTATTCCAATGCCACCATAATTTTCGGTTACACATTGATATTACTAAGTCTTTTTGTTAATGGATAATACTATGAGAAGATAGTATACTTTTTATGCTTAGATGAAATGAAATGCTATTTATTAGCTAACCAATTGGACTTCAACGTATGGTGGATGTCTAGCTACCACTCTATTAAATTTGATTTTGAAGGATCAATTAGCTAGCTTATTAGGCGCATTGGATCTCTCACAAAGTCACAACTGCAAGTGAAAAATTTAAATGAAATGAAATAAAACAAAATAGAAAAATGCTAGGATCTGGGTACCTCGTTCTAGACTCGGTCCCAATCGGTTCCGGGACCGGCTCTAAATATTCTAGACACGGTTCCAACCAGGACTGGGATCGGGTCTAGATTTTTGGATCCAGTTCCAACCAGGATCGGGACCGGTTCCCTGAAAATGAACCGGGTACCTGGTCCTGCTCAGCCCTGCCCTTGAGGGTCTCATGGGTTAGTAGAACCTAAATAGCTTTATGTGTTACTGAAACTAGAACAACAACATGCTATAACCCGGGGAAACCACTTGCCTCATGCATCTTGCCTTAATCTTTTATTTTAAGCTTTAGTGTTTCATGAATAGCTTTATTTGCCTCGCAGTAAACATGGCCCATGTAAGTTGAAACCTCTATTAAATTAGCAAAATAACTTTGAAGAATAAATTTCTTAGGTAAAAATATTCAATCACAAGACCACATTACACGTTTAAAAATTTAAAAAATCACAAATTGTAGTTGACGTTTTGCACATAAAGTCCCCGTGGCACCCAACATCACATAACAATTCATAAACATGGAAAACACATTTCAAAGGGCAGTTAAGGAGAGTTAGGGCATAGACATTACTTCAAAGAAACATAAGTGACCTAGTGTAAGCTCGAACCTAAGGTATTGGGCCTAAACTATAAAACAAGAAGTCACAACATGGACTAACTTAAGGGATCCCCCAAAACCAATCTTTTTCAACCCAAAAGTTAAGCAATCCACTAGGAACATATGAATATGGCTAATAACATTAGAAATTGATTTTTAAGAACTTAAGCAACTTTGAAAAGCTTAATTACTAAATAAAAGCAAATATTGAAATTTAAACCCATTAAGGTTTGAGAGCAGTTTTAGGAAAGTGTCCTGTACTGACTTGCAGAAGCGATAACTTCACTAGAAAATTATGTTGAGATGCTTAAGCACCGGATGGAAAGATCATTTTACCTACTACATCTTTTGTTTTATAAGAATTCACAACTAACCATAGAAACTACCTCAAAACGCATATCTTTCTAGCTAGTCAGATTAAGGTTAGAATTGTGTAGTCTCAGAAGAAAATTATTTCTGACTCATTTTAAGCCCAAAATCAGTGATTAAAAATTCATAGACAGATGGACTCATAAAAGCACATCTCTTCATTCTTTCACAATTGGTAGCCTAGTACGTCAATGTAGTTTAATCTTTGAAGTCATGTCTAGTGCAAGGATGCCTTTTGGTCTTGGCTAGACTTATATTCTATGCATGACGCCATCTTATTTGACCATGAAAATCCATGAATTCAACTTTAAACCTTTCCGGAACATCCACTAACACTTATAAGTTCCTAAAAACCCTTTTGAAGCCACTAGAAAGATGAAAGAATGGGAAGGATGAAGATTTGCCTTCTAAGGTTAGAATGGAGGTTCAAGAGAAGGAATTTCTCTTGCAAAACAACCCTATTTTTGAAATTTAATTTTAAAAGGATATGTTAAGAGATTGATCAAAAAGTTTTAAATGGTTGAATCAAAAATTCTCATCAAGACTTAATGGTTTATACAAAACTGATGGAGTACTACCTAGCCAAGACCTTAATCAAGATGTAACAAGTCTAAATCGTCCAAGAACAAGGTCCCAAACCAAGAAGATAGCTCACCTTTGACAGGAAGTTGAAACTAGCATAAACGGGATAACCGGCCAGCATAAGCCCGATTTTGTGCATCTGATTTCTTAAGCTACATTGTGGCTTAAGGCCAATATTTTTGCATTTTTGGAATCCTCAGGATGTTAGCTTTCAAGTCCAAGCATTGATTTGAAATCATGCCACAAGAGGATGCAGGATCAAAGGCATTTCCCCAACCGGCCAGATTTGGTCCAATTCTGCACGGTTGAAAGTTTAGGTGTGATTACCCTACTTAAACCTTGTTTTACCTTAATTTCTTGATTAGGGGGTTTTTACACACCTTGAACTTCCCCCCCACGGTTAAAATCCAGATCATACCCACTTTTGCTTTGGTTAAACTTGGTCTGAAAACCGGGTACAAAACTGCCCTTGAACCCGGTTTGGTGTCACGGTTGTATTTTACCTCCACCGGTGGGTTTCCTCCTCTTCAACTGAGTTGGCACATCTTCCAAGGCTGGGCACACGCTCCAAGGCAACAATCATCAGCTGCAACCTTGAAGAGAACGGCCAATGAGAAGGTAGAGGTAAGGGAAGATGTTCCTTGCTTGCTATTGGCTAGCCGTAAAGGGGAAACCACTTTTCGGCTGAGCACATGGTCATTTTGCCGCCTTTGAAGCTGATTGAGTTTAAGGAAAAGTTAATTATGTTGTAATACTCATTTGTCTTGCTTTCCTAGTTAGCTTTGATGCACTTTGTTTAGCATTAAGTGTGATTAGCAACCGGTTAGTCTTAACCGAGTGTAATTAGGCCTTAATACCTTTCCTACCTAGGAAGGAAAGGTAGACGTGCTTGTGTGAGAGTTTGCTAGCTTGGTATTTTGCTGCATATGTGCAACTCACACGGCCACAAGCCAACACACTTCAATTTTTGTGAATGAAAAGTTTAGTAGAGAGCTTTGAAAGCTTCCTCTCAAATTCTTACTTGCTTATCTTAGTTTAGGCCAAACTAAGTGGTGTTCAAGTGAGTCTTAACCTTGATTAAGTGGTGATTCTGTATCTTAATCAAGCTTAAGGGCCCTAAACTCAAAGGTTAGCGGTGTTTCTGTATCTAATCCTAGAGTTTAGTTCTATCTCAATCCGCTTGATTAGCTGAATCTTCAAGTTAATGTCTTTCACTCATCGTGTTCTTCATCTTCAATCACTTTTACTTGAGTGTTCTTCGTACCCCTCCATTAATCCACTCTCCTTACCTTCTCCCCCATCCATTCCCATGAGTCCAAGCCGACCAAAAGGCTAGAAACACCACCAAAACTCAAGAACATCCAAACCGGCCAAAACTAGGCATTCCTAGTTTTCGTGGGCAGAACATTGGCACGGGGTAGCCGTGCATATCAGCACGACCGTGTCACTTCTATTCGTGAATTCCCTCCAAGCTTTAGCCCCCTTTGGTGTGAAGTTGGCTTGGGTCTTCTTTCCCCTCGCACCTGTACATCATATTTGGTATCAGAGTTGTGTTTCATCTTGGCCTGGTATTGAATCCACGCATCCAAACTTCCTTCTTCTCCATCT
The DNA here is from genome assembly GCA_029747015.1 of Carnegiea gigantea. Taxonomy (NCBI): domain Eukaryota; kingdom Viridiplantae; phylum Streptophyta; class Magnoliopsida; order Caryophyllales; family Cactaceae; genus Carnegiea; species Carnegiea gigantea. The sequence goes on along the minus strand of JAKOGI010002638.1, from coordinate 26,299 downwards.
CTCAAACACTAGTCAGTTTTGGTTTTTCCTTTGAACAAACACAAACATGAGTACTAGTATAAGCATAGAAGAGAAGCTTGATGCTATTTTGAAGAATAATCATGAGGTTACTTCTTCTAATCAAGAACTCAAGGCACAGAACGAGTACCTACGCAAGCAATTGGGTACTTTTCTCAAGCAAAAGCAAAAGCTCAATGAAGAACCATCCCATTCTGCTTCACAAGGCCGAGAGCAAGTGTTCAGTCACAACCTTGAATCCTCAAGTGATGAAGAGCCATTCAGGAGACCACGGCAAGAGCAAAGAGGACAAGGTAACTCTAATGATTTTAGAGTTGAGATTCCAGAGTATGAAGGCAAGCTTGATCCAGAAGACTTCTTGGACTGGTTGCACACAGTGGAGAGGGTATTCGAATACAAGGACGTTCCAGAAGAATAGAAAGTCAAGTTGGTGGCATTGAGACTATGTAAGTATGCTTCTTTATGGTGGACCAACTTGTGTGCTAAGAGAGTTAGGGAACGTAGGACTAAAATTAGAACTTGGGAAAAGATGAACCCCCCACGTATGTTCAAGATTGTTATTCACAACTTCATAATCTGAACCAAGGCAATCTTAGTGTTGAAGAGTACACTAGAGAGTTTGAAATGCTTGTGATTAAATGTGATTTGCAAGAACCGGAGGAGCAAACGATTGTAAGGTACTTGGGAGGACTTGATCCTAGGTACTCTAATGTTGTTGAATTGCAAGCTTATACTACATTTGATGAGGTTTGCATGCTTGCTCACAAGGTTGAGCAACAAAAGAGGGCTAAGCAAACTTTTAACCCTCCATATCAAAGGCCTCCAATCCGGAACCAACCTTTTAACAAGGGGAGTTACCAACCGGTTTCTAAGCCACAAAATCCCTTTCCTTTCAATCCACAAAGAACCCAAGCACCACAAAAGGCCCCAGCACCCCTAATTCGACCAAACCCCAATCCTATGAGCACTAGAAGATGTTTCAAGTGCCAAGGACTAGGCCACATTGCTTCGGAGTGCCTAAACCGCAAGGTAATCACTTTGGCCGAATGGAGAGCCGTGAATGAGCAAGAAAAGGAAGGTGAAATTGAAGGTGAAACTGAAGAAGAACATGAAGAAAGTCAAGAAGAGGTTGAGGAGGAAGCTGATGAAGGAGAGATGTAAGTTTTGAGGAGGGTCTTGAACGGTCAAAAGAGCACCAAGGATGAGCAAAGAGAAAACATTTTTCACACTAGGTGCACGGTTCAAGGCAAGGTATGTTCATTGATTATTGATGGTGGGAGCTGTGCAAACGTGGTATCCCTTACCATGATTGAGAAGCTAGGCTTGTAAGCTACGGCCCATCCCCATCCCTACAACATACAATGGCTGAATCAAAGCAAAGGGCTTCAAGTCAATTCACGGTGCCTCATTTCATTATCCATTAGTAAGAACTATCAAGACCAACTTTGGTGTAATGTTGTACCTATGGATGCATGCCATGTATTGTTGGGAAGGCCTTGGATGTATGACCGAAGGGTAGCCCATGATGGTTTCATGAATACATACTCCTTATCTAAGGGAGGAAAGAAGATTACCCTAAAGCCATTATCACCATCCGAACTCCTCAAAAACAAACCCACAAAAGGCCATGAATATTCTGGTTGTTTACTCACTTTTAGTGAAACTCTTTTGAAGGCTTCGAATCATGAATTCAAGGCTTTTAAGGAGTGGATCCTAACCATACAAGATGAACCAGAATCCCCATTACCAACCCATCCATTTGCCAAATCACTCATCCAAACTTTCTGTCATTTGTTTCCAGAAGAGATACCCTCAGGTTTACCCCCTAAACGGGACATCCAACACCACATAGATCTCATTCCTGGTTCAGTTCTTCCAAACAAGCCAGCTTACAGAATGAACCCAAAGGAAACCATGGAGATTCAACGGCAAGTAGAGGAGTTGATTTCAAAGGGACTTGTACGTGAGTCCTTAAGCCCCTGTGCCGTACCTACTTTGTTGGTTCCCAAGAAGGATGGCAGCCAACGAATGTGTGTGGACAGCAGAGCCATAAACAAGATCACCATCAAGTATAAGTATCCCATACCTAGGCTTGAAGACATGCTGGATGAATTACATGGCTCTAAACTCTTCTCTAAGATTGATCTTCGAAGTGGTTACTACCAGATCAGAATAAGGGAGGGAGATGAATGGAAGACTGCATTCAAGACTAAAGGAGGTTTATAGGAGTGGCTAGTTATGCCATTCGGTCTTTCCAACGCTCCTAGTACATTCATGAGGTTAATGAATCAAGTATTCAAACCCTATATTGGCAAGTTCGTGGTGGTTTACTTCAATGACATTCTTATCTATTCCAAGGACAAGCAAGCACATCAAAATCATCTCAATCAGATCATGCATGTCCTTGAGCGTGAGCAATTATATGGTAATTTTAAGAAGTGTACCTTCTTTACTCATGAGGTTACATTCTTAGGTTACATTGTTTCTAGTGAAGGCATTAAGGTTAATGAAGGGAAGATAGAGGCTATTCACACTTGGCCTCAACCACAAAGTATACATGATGTTAGAAGTTTTCATGGCTTGGCTTCGTTTTACAGAAGATTTATTCGAAACTTCAGTACCATCATGTCCCCTACGACCGAAGTGCTAAAGAGTTCATTGTTCCAATGGAATCCTAAGGCACAAACTGCCTTTGAAGAAATCAAGAAGAAACTTACTCAAGCACCTGTTCTTGCATTGTCGTGCTTTGAGAAGGTTTTTGAGGTTGAATGTGATGCATCAGGAGTGGGAATTGGTGGAGTCTTAACTCAAGAAGGCAAGCCATTGGCCTTCTTCAGTGGAAAACTATGTGACTCAAGAAGAAAATACTCCACATATGATAAGGAATTCTATGCTATCATTCGGTGCCTAGAGCATTGGAGTCATTACTTAGTGGCTAGTGAGTTTATACTTCACTCAGATCACGAGGCATTGAAATACATTCAAGGCCAGCATAAACTTAACTCACGCCATGCTAAGTGGGTTGAATTCCTACAGTCATTCCACTTCACTATTAAGCACAAGTCGGGAAAGTTGAATCAAGGTGCGGATGCATTATCAAGGAGGCATCTCCTAATATTCCAATTGGATGCTCTTATTCTTGGTTTTGAGCATCTCAAGAGTTTATATGCTGAAGATAAAGACCTTAGGAATCTCTATGTTGCATGTTTGAAGCATCCCAAGGGAGATTTCCTAATCCAAGAAGGTTATCTATTCAAGGGAGTGCGATTGTGCATTCCAAAGTGTAGCACTCGTGAGCTTCTAAGCAGGGAAGTTCATGGAGGTTCCTTGGCGGGTCATTTTGGAGAGTCAAAGACCTTAACCATGTTAAGGGAGCATTACTACTGGCCAGGGATGGAGAAGGATGTTCAAGACATCCTTAGGAGGTGTGGAACATGCCAAGCAGCCAAGAGCCATACCCTACCTCACGGCTTATACACCCCATTGCCCGTACCAACTCTACCTTGGGTGGACGTGAGTATGGACTTCATTTTGGGTCTACCTAAGACTCAAAGGTGAAAGGATTCAATCTTCGTAGTGGTAGACAGATTGTTGAAGATGGCACATTTCATTCCCTGCTGCAAAACCAATGATGCTACACACATTGCCGAGCTCTATTTTAAAGAGGTAACAAGGTTGCATGGTATTCCTAAGTCCATTGTTTCAGATAGGGATACAAAATTCCTGAGTCATTTTTGGATTATCCTTTGGAAGAAGCTTGGTACTAAGTTGCTGTTTAGTACTACCTGTCATCCCCAAACTGATGGCCAAACAGAAGTAACTAATCGAACCCTAGGAACTCTCCTAAGGGCTTTGATTAAACTAAATGCTAAAGCCTGGGATTTACTCTTACCACATGCTGAGCTTGCATACAACAAGGCACCTAGGAAGGCTACTGGTCTTTTACCATTCAAGGTGGTGTGTGGGATTGATCCTCTGAGTCCAAATGATCTCACCCCACGGCCCCAAGACCAAAAGCCCCATGTTGATGCAACACAAAGAGTAAAAGAGATTCAAAAGCTCCATGAGTTGGTGAAGGCATGAATTGAGAAGACTAATGCAGCCTATGAAGCATACGCCAACAAGCATAGGAGAAATATTGTCTTTCGACCAGGAGACTTGGTATGGATCCATTTGAGAAAGGAACGTTTTCATTCTAAGAGGAAAAACAAACTCATGCCACAAGCTGAAGGTCCATTTGAAGTCTTAGAAAGGATCAACGGCAATGCTTATAAGATTGATCTCCCTGGTGATTTTGAGGTTTCAGCCACCTTTAATGTGGCTGATTTGAGCCCCTTCTATCCGGACACTTCCCCACCAGATTTGAGGGTCAAATCTTTTCAACAAGGGGAGGATGATGGAGTCCTACCTAGCCAAGACCTTGATCAAGATGTAACAAGTCCAAATCGTCCAAGAACAAGGTCCCAAACCAAGAAGATGGCTCACCTTTGGCAGGAAGTTGAAACTAGCACAAACGGGATAACCGGCCAGCATAAGCCCAGTTTTGTGCATCTGATTTCCTAAGCTACATTGTGGCTTAAGGACAATATTTTTGCATTTTTGGAATCCTCAGGATGTTAGCTTTCAAGTCCAAGCATTGATTTCAAATCATGCCACAAGAGGATGGAGGATCAAAGGCATTTCCCCAACCGGCCAGATTTGGTCCAATTCTGAACGGTTGAAAGTTTAGGTGTGATTACCCCACTTAAACCTTGTTTTACCTTAATTTCTTGATTGGGGGGGGGTTTACACACCTTGAACTTCCCCCCCATGGTTAAAATCCAGATCATACCCACTTTTTCTTTGGTTAAACTTGGTCTGAAAACCGGGTACAAAACTGCCCTTGAACCCGGTTCGGTGTCATGGTTGTATTTTACCTCCACCGGTGGGTTTCCTCCTCTTCAACTGAGTTGGCACGTCTTCCAAGGCTGGGCACACACCCCAAGGCAACAATCATCAGCTGCAACCATGAAAAGAACGGCCAATGAGAAGGGAGAGACAAGGGAAGATGTTCCTTGCAGACGGTCATTTTGCTACCTTTGAAGATGATTGAGTTTAAGGACAAGTTAATTATGTTGTAATACTCATTTGTCTTGCTTTCCTAGTTAGCTTTGATGCACTTTGTTTAGCATTAAGTGTGATTAGCAACCGGTTAGTCTTAACCGGGTGTAATTAGGCCTTAATACCTTTCCTACCTAGGAAGGAAAGGTACAGGTGCTTGTGTGAGAGTCTGCTAGCTTGGTTATTTTGCTGCATATGTAAAACTCATACGGCCACAAGCCAACACACTTCAGTTTTTATGAATGAAAAGTTTAGTAGAGAGCTTTGAAAGCTTCCTCTCAAATTCTTACTTGCTTATCTTAGTTTAGGCCAAACTAAGTGGTGTTCAAGCGAGTCTTAACCTTGATTAAGTGGTGATTCTGTATCTTAATCAAGCTTAAGGGCCCTAAACTCAAAGATTAGTGGTGTTTCTGTATCTAATCCTAGAGTTTAGTTCTATCTCAATCCGCTTGATTAGCTTGAATCTTCAAGTTAATCTCTTTCACTCATCGTGTTCTTCATCTTCAATCTCTTTTACTTGAGTGTTCTTCGTACCCCTCCATTAATCCACTCTCCTTACCTTCTCCCCCATCCATTCCCATGAGTTCAAGCCCACCAAAAGGCTAGAAACACAACCAAAACTCAAGAACATCCAAACCGGCCAAAACTAGGCATTCCTAGTTTTCGTGAGCAGAACATCGGCACGGGGTGGCCGTGCGTATCAGCACGACCGTGCCACTTCTGTTCGTGACTTTCCTCCAAGTTTCAGCCCCCTTTGGTGTGAAGTTGGCTTGGGTCTTCTTTCCCCTCGCACCTGTACATCAAAAATGCTAATCATGCTTTCACTTACCCAAAAAACAAAAAAAAAAAAAAAAGAAAAGGAAGAGAGACGTGGGTGGTGGCTGGTGGTGACTGGGTAGCGGTGATCGATAGCAGCAACGGCAGTGGTAGCCAGAGATGGCAATTGAGCAAGGGCATGAGAGAGAACGATGACATGAGGGGAGGGTAGAGAGTACGTGCGTGTTAAGGGAGGTGGCTATTTTGACGTAGAAAATAAAGACTTTGCAAATTTTTTTCCCTAGTTGTTACCATAACAAGTTAAAGAAGGAAAGAGGAAGGATTTAGACTATTTTGACAAATTGAAGGATTTTAGGGGATTTTTAATATCCCTCACAAAGTACTACCAAAAATTCAAATTTTAAAATTCAAGTTAAAAGGGAAGGCTTGAAATGAAATCTGCTTTTGTTAATTAAAAGTTTATTTTTTCTTTATTAAAATCTATGTACTAAGTGACCTAAAATCCTAATATTTATGAAGGCCTAATGCTTAAGCTACTATCCACGAGCTCAAGTAACTAAATAATTTCTAAAACTGAAATCATATTAATTATCCTTCGAGAATTACAAATATAAATTTTTAGGTTTTACATTCTACCTTTCTTAAAAGAAGTTTTGCCCTAAAAACTTTGCAAATGAATCAGTCTTAAACGTCTTCTAAACAACTTAGTGTTAAATGTCTAAATTTCTAAGGTCTTACTTCTTACCCCTCTTAAAAGAAGTTTCCTCCCCGAAACTTGCTCATACTTAGTCCAACAAACATATGAGGGTATTTAGATTGTATTCCTTTTTCTAATTCCTGTGTTGCCCCAATTGTGGTGTGGCTAGCCCAAAGGGCTTTCACAAGTAGAACCACTTTGTTATGAAGCATCTTTTCTCTACAGTCTAAGATCTTGATCGGTTGGTACTCATAGGTTAAGTTTTTCCAGAGCTGTAGAGATTCTGGCTTAATCACATGAGTCATGTTAGGAATGTATTCACGTAGTTGGGGTACATGAAATCAATTGTGGACTTTGGAGAGCTGCTATGGCAGTTATAGCCGATATGCTACATCTCTTGTTCGTTTAATGATAGAGTAAGAACTAATATACCTTGGGGTGAGCTTGCTTAATTGTCTAAATCGCATGCTTCCTTGGTGGGTAAGACTCTTTGGAAGACTTGGTCTCCCACTTTAAACATCAAGGGTCTTAGCCACCTATCTGCATAGCTCTTCTGGCAGTTCTAGACTGCCTTTATCCTCTCTTGGACCACTCGTACCTTATGTGTGGCTGCTTGTATCAGTTCAGGTCTAATAATGAGTGCATCATTGATCTCCTACCAGCATAAGGGGTTATGCATCTCCTACATTACAAAGCATCAAATGTAGACATCCCTTTGCTAAAGTAGTAGCTGTTGTTATAAGAAAACTCAATTAGCAGTTACTCATTTAATGCCTCCTCGAAGTCCTGAACACAAGCCCGTAGCATATCCTCTAATGTTGTGGAGTATGATGACCCTTATTTGGAATCTTCCCCTTAAGCACATTCACTGCAGGGACGCGCAAATGATTATAGAACCCACTTATCCTGGTTCTTTGTTTTTTAGCACCTCCATCTCTATTATAACTAATTGTGGGACGATTTCTTAGGCATCTCAGATCTTCTAGGTCGCACTTCTATCACAAAAAGCAACAGTTTCTCCTTTCCTACTGCACTATTGATCTCTAACTCTTAAACTCCTCACACAACTCTATTAGGATGGGGAGCAAATGGTTGAGAGTAGGGTATGGTCTATGGCTTAAAGCATTGGCGACCATGTTTGCCTTTTGGTGTGTTATTAGAAGTGTACATCATATACATTAAGAAATTCTAGCTACCTTATCTGCCTTAAGTTTAGACCCCTTTGAGAGAATAGGTACTTGAGACTTTAATGGTTAGTGAAGATCTCGCAGTGCAGTTCATACAAGTAATGCCCTCAGATTTTGATAGCAAAGACTAATGTTGCCACTTCTAGATCATAGGTTGTGTAATTCTTCTCTTGGCTCTTCAGTTTTCGAGATGCATATGCTATAACCCATCTATTTTGCATCTATAAACACACCAAACCATTACAAGTGCATTACCACATACCACAAACATTGTATTTCCATATGGTTAGGCTAATATAGGGGTGGACATAAGTCCCCTCTAAAGTTATTAGAATGCTTGGTTGCATCTTTCTGTCTAATCTTATTTCAATGTTTTCCTAGTTAAATTGGTGAGGGGCTTGAGCAAATCTTTGATAGTAGCCAACTAGCCGTAGAAAGCTTTGTACCTCAATAGTATTTTTCAATGTAGGTTACTTGGTAATTGCTTAGATTTTTTTTCGGCTAACAGACACTCCCTCCTTAGATGCCACATGACCTAAGAAAGCTACTCTCTCTAACCAAAACTTTTAAGTTAGCATAGAGTTTAGTTTTTCTTAGTACCTTGAGGGTAGTCCTGTAATGTTAAGCATGCTCTTTTGGAGTTTTTGAATGCAGCAGTATGTAATCAATGAACGTGGCCACAAACTAATATGGGTATGGTTTAAGGACTTGGTTCATTAGATCTATGAAGGCCATTGGGGCATTGGTGAGCCTAAAGGGCATCACAACAAATTCGAAGCACCCATATCAGGCATAGAACACAGTTTTTGGTATGTCCTTCTCTTGGATGTAAAGTTAGTGATACCCAAATTTGAGATTTATCTTCGACAAGGTTATAGCTTCCTGCAGTTGATCAAAGAGATGACTAATTCTAGGTAGGGGATATCACTTTTTGATGGTGATTTTGTTCCACTCCCCATAGTCTATGCTTAATAACAAGCTTCTTCACAAACATCACTCGTGCTCCCTAAGCTGAGGCACATGGCTTGATATACCACTCTCCTAGAAGTTCATCAAGTTAATCTTTAATTCTATAAGCTCTGTTGGGCCATTCTATATAGGCCTTTAGAAATAGGAGTGGCTCCTACGCTAAGTCAATACAAAAATCCACTTCACTGGGTATACTTTCTACTAATGCTTCAGTTGCAGTTGAGTCCACAACATTACATAGGTAACCCTCACATCCACATTTCAAAAGCTTATGTGCCTTCAACACAGAGATTAGACTGACTCCTAGTTTCCTGTTGGCCCCTTTATGCGCTACTCTATGCCCATTAAGCCTTCTTAAGGTCACTTGATGCTTGATTAGTCTGTTTGGGAATAATATTTCAATAACCAATCCATTCCCAATGTCATATCAAAGTTAGTCAACTCAAAGTGGCATAGCTTGGCTATGAACTTTCGTGAGCGATTAGGATAGAACAGTCTCTAAATAGCTTCCCACACTAGACGAAGTTTCCTATGGGTGCAGTAATAGATATAGCATGTGATCTAAGGTAAGGAACTGGCTTTAACCTATCAACAATGCCCAATGCCACAAAAGAGTGACTAGCATCAGAATGAAGTAACATAGTTGTTGGGTAAGAGTGGATAGAGAAGGTACCTATAACCATATCAGGAGTTTCCTTTTCTTCATCCTATTCATCACATGCACCCTGCCTCCCATGTTACGAGACAGAGGGTTAGGTGGTTATTGTTGGATATGTTATGGGTGGTCGAGCTTAGTTTAACTGTTTCTCTTAGGCCTCTCTCGATCATCATTGGGAGGTTAGGCTCCACCCTAGTTATCAGTCCCTCTCTAATCAATTTCCAGTGGTAGTACAGTCCTAATCTCTCAGTTGGAGCTGGTAACTACTACATCTGAAGCACCTTCATCTTTGAATGGCCTTCCAGTTATTAGAATAGCGGTTGGGCTTCCTGCATGGCTGACATGTCACTCCTTGGTTGTAACTAGCTATCTAACTATTTTATAGGCCCTCTTGCCCTGGCATCCTACACTAGCATTATTGGCTCCAGTGATCCTATAGTTTTCCTTTCCTCTTATGCCCTCGCTTGTTAAAGAATGCCTCCCTTTCATTGTGAGCCTGCTTCACATTAATGTAAGTACCATTCGTTGTTTAGCTAGATTTAAATGTACATATAGACATAGCAACCTTCAGCTTGTGGTTCAATTTGGACTCAAACAGCTTCAGTTTGATGGCCTCATTTGCCACATAGGATGGGGTAAAACGGGATAACTCCATGAACTTAGAAGTGTATTTTGAAACACTCATCTTTCTCTGCTCTAATTTGAGGAACTCTTTTTCCTTAACCTTCTGAAGTGCAATAGGATATAAGCAAATCATTATGTGCTCCTTGAATTATGGCCACCTAAATCCAGGCTCATTCTGTTTCTCCTTTATAGTGGCGCACCATAAATCAAGATCCCCTTTGAGGTAAAACCCTATGAAACCCACTCTCTATTTGTTAGGGTACTGGAGAGCATCAAACAATTTGTCTATGTCTTGGATCCACTTTTCTAAAGCTTGAGGGTCAGCTGCCTTGTTATAGGTGCGTCGATGGAGACTAGTTAGCTTCTTAAACAAGTTAGAGCTGTCATCCTCATTGTTGTTTCCTTCTTGTTACCCAACTTATATAGTTGTGTTTATCATAGCTCGATGAGTAGGAGGTTGGTACAGTTGGCCCTAGTAGGTGTAAGGTTCTCCCCATAGTGCTAGTCAAGGAGCCTTTATGTTTGCACCGAAAATTATGATAATTTTGTAATATTTCTACACCGAATTTAGCTCCTAATAATTATGGTTTTGAGATTTTTAATTGAGTTTTTATTATCTTGTAGGTCTTTTAATAAATTGGATAAATCATGAAAAAAACTGAGGAAAAGCATCATTAGGTCAAGTTGATTCAAATCCAACCAAAATTCCTCAACCCATTCTCTCTTATAATCCAAAAGCAAGAAAAAGAAAAAAAAATCAAATAAAACCCTAAAAAACTAGCCAATCCCTTATATGCTCTTCATGTGCTGACACCATTCCCTATTTGTTTCTCTCTCCTCCCTCGGCCAAACCCAAAGAAACATCCTAATCTCTCTCTATCTCTCGAACCAGCATCTCTACCATTGCTAACATCTCAACACCATCACCTTTATCCTCATCCACCATCACCATCATGTGCCTACAACACCAGGCCACTCTACACGCTAGCACAATGGCCACCCTCACCATCCACAATAGCCTAGATAGACGATGAGGAGCAGATGAAGAACAATAAACTTTGAGGGAGTATAAATCAATGAGCAGTGGCTAATTGAAGGTAAACTAGGGTTTTAGGATTTAATTCTAGTCTAGTTTAGATTTTAGGGCTTAGTTTCTAGTTTCCTTTTAGAGATTTTTAAGGTTTTTAATTTTTCTTTGTTTCGATTCTGAATTTTAGATTCAGTTCCAAATTTCTTTGAATTATTTTAGCTCTCTTAATTTCAGTACCTCTTGGACTATTCGTGGTTCAAATCACATAAATTTCGGGCTTGGAATTGCTCGATTAGTTGTCATTCCTTTCCCTTTTTTTCCCTTGAGTTCGAGGCATGTTTATGGTAATTTTGCCGTTTTTGGGCGACCTTTGAAGCTTGCTTTTGGCTAAAATCAAAATCCCCCTTCCCTGTTTATTGTCCTTGTCACTTTGTTTATGGTTGAAGTTCGAGGTTGATCTTTTGGAAGCTAGGTCATTCCATTTGGTTCGTTGAGTGTCTACTGATGTGATCTGCTTTGGGTTGGTTTTTCTTTACTTCATGGCTCTGTCTGATCTCCTTTTTCTCTAAATTGTTCTCTGTTCTGATCTACTTCTCTTCATGTTTAGTTCAAGTTGTTTTGCTTTGAAATGGCCTTGGATTTTTAATCTTTGATTGTGTCCAATGCTTATTGCTAGCCTTGATTTCATTCGGCCTGTGCTTTGTTCTCTCTCCTTTTTCTCTGTTTCGCTGGTATGTGCATCATGATACCACCATCAGTGGTGGTTAAATCATTGGCATTGTGGCTTTTAAGTTAGTAACCTAAGTTCTGAGTTGAGTTTTGATACATAAAAATCTCCATGGTTGTCTGCTGATGAGGCTATGAATTGGTTTGAATTGGTTGACTCCTAGTTTTACTCATTTCATTTTTATTTGATTTGGGAAGTCGGTCATGGAATTCACTCAAGTAGTAGGTCTTGATTTTACTTTTATTAACTTTATTTACTTATTGCTTGTTTAATGCATTTAGTTTCTTTAATGTTCACTTTTTATATGCTTCTAATGTTATTAACTTCGCTTTAGTGTTAACTTGATGATCTAGTTTAAATCTTAGGGAATTTAGTGATTTGTAACTTAATTATATATGATTAATTCATGACTTATGTTTAGATTGATATAGTTAATTTTGCCGATTTAGTGTTTAGGATAGTTTAATTCTACTAGGAGTAATTTAGTTGATCATGGCCTAAATTCATCCTTGTCCCTAAGCAGACGACCCTCACGTACCATAGCAAATGTTGTGCGCTTGCGTATATAAATTTTACGTAGAATATCTCATACAGTCCATTTTCTAGAGAAAGGGCCGCCAAATGCTTCCTCAGGTTAGCTATCATGGGCACATTTCTTAGTAGTGTTGTTCTTAGATGTCCTGAGGAAAATAGTCTTAGACTTAAGCTCTAGCTTTATGATTCATTTCTGATGGAGGTCCATCCCCTAGCATGATCCATGGCCCACAAGGAAGCCCAAAGAGTCCAAGTTCCACGTCCAAGGTGCAAGAAATCAGCCTAGGAACATAAGAGAACTTTTTTGTCAAAACTGGAATTTCAGGCATGCACAAACCCGGTTTTGTGCACCTAATTTCCTAACCTTCCCAAGGCTGAAATGGGGTTGCAGGAAGCCTAAGTTTAAGTTCAAGAAGTGCTCTTTCCATCAAAACCTCTTGCAAGTCATTTGGAGATCATTTGGTACCTCAAAACCTCAAGCCAAGTCAAACACTACATTCTGGCCAGAAACTGGACTGTCCGAATTTAAGGGCTGTGTTGGTGGACTTTTTCTCCTCTATTTGGTTTGAAACTTTTATGGCTTGAAAAGACTTTAAAAATATTATCAAATGGCCATAAAAAAACTCAGCCAAATTACACACATATAGAGCTATTAACCACCAAACCATTGCACAAAAACATCCCTTTACCCGGTACATGCCCAGCCGGTACAAGAGAGAGAGGAGTGAGGTGTTTTGCTCTTTTCCATGATTAGCCACTTGCAAGAGTCATTATGGGAAGTACCAAGCTGCCAAGGAAGCTTCCATTCACCCCAAGATCGACACATCATCCTCAAGATTAGCATTGAAGAGGTGGCAAGTGGAGGATGCATCTATCCTTTTTTGCTTTGATTTGATCTTTGTATTTTTGCCTAGTTTAGCTTGTAGTGCAACCTAAGGCCTATGCTTGTACTTGCAAAGCTTGTATTAATCCCCCCCCCAAGGCTTGGCCGGCCACTCACTCAAGCAAGAACATTGAATGAAGTTGAGCTTTGCTCCTTTGAACTCTCAAACTCTCTTCTAGCTTATCTCTTCCGTTGGCCGGGTTGAGTGGTGATCTAGCAAGAGTCTTAACTCCTTCTTGGTGGTGTTTCTGTATCCAAGGGGTGGTTAAGGGCCCTAACATTTATCCTTGGTGGTGTTCCTGTATCCAAGGTTGGTGTTAGTTCCGGTTGCTTATCCAAGTCTAAGGTGAGTTTGTGGTTTCAAAGTTGCCTTGAACTTCTTGCACTTTGCTTACATCTTTCCCATCCTCTTGACTTTCCCTAGAGGATACATCATATTTGGTATCAGAGCTAAGGCTTCCCTAGGCCTAAGCTTGCTGCCCAACACCCTTCCACACACCCCAAGCACATTTCCCCTCAAAAACACCAAACCGTGCTCCACGGTTTTTCACCATCCAGAAAAACGGCACGGCCATCCCGTGCCAAAGAGCACGACCGTGCCACCCTCACATTCCAGCCACACTTCCTTTTTCATCCACACCCAGTACTTCAGCACGGTCACCCCGTGCCATGTCGCACGACCGTGCCCCCCCTTTCCCAGCCACATCTCAACTTCGCTCCCGTCCAGAACCAGAGCACGGCCCCGCCCGATGTAAAGTCCAAGGGAAGGATAGCAACCCAAGTTAACTCACGTCAAAGGAGGCTAGAAAACAAGCAAACTCTTACGGCCAGGGGTGGCACGGTCGTGCTCAAGGGCACGGGGTCACCGTGCCAACTCGCTGCCTAGCTTGCCTAGGTAAGTCCCTTTTCACGGTTTGAGGTAGCTTTGAAGTTTGTTGGAAGTTCGATGCAATCAGCTATGTCAAGGCTTGATTTTGTGTGGATAAGAGGAATCAAAGGAGTAAGGAAGTGAGGGAAGTAAGGAAGGATAAAAAGACACTAAGAAGAATAAAGGTAATTCATGGTTTGAGAGGAGTGAAACCAAGAACTAGTTCGTGAACTTCAAGAGTGTTTAATGAAACTTGGATAGTTCTAAGCTAGATGATTAGATAAGATACACCACTAATCATTTAGCTTAGGGCCCTCAATCTTGGATTAGGATAAGATTCACCACCTAACCCAAGATTAAGACTCACTTGGTCACCACCTTAATCGGCCACAATTAAGGATAAGCAAGTTAAGTGTTTAGGAAATCACAAGACACAAGGTCTTTTCTTTCTACTGAAAATTCAACTCTATTCCTTCAAAATAAACATACAAGGCTTTATATGGCCTTGAGAGTACACAAATGAGCTTTCCTTCCAAGGGAGGAAAGTCATTAAACTTGCTAATCACTTCCTAACACACGGTTTTCTCTAATACAAACCAAAAGCTGAAAGCTTATTTTACAAAGCACTTAAATTATCTTCCTAAACCTTTCCTATGCATTAAGGAATGTAGATGACTCATTTTCCCAGCTAGGAAGGCAAGAGTGCACGGCTAGCCACCTCAAAAGGACTGAAAAACGCATGTGTGCCATGTCATGCTTGAGTGGTCGAATGAGGGCTTGCAAAATGGTGATGTTTCACTTGCTCCACGTGTCTCTCTCTCAAGTAGCTGAGTGGTGCTTGATCAAGCAGCTCAAAATGACCTGCTTGGCAGCCTTCCACCTTAGGCAAACCCCTTGAAGGAGGAAAACCACCAAGCTAAGCAATCGGGTGTCAAGCAGCCGGTTTCTGCCTCCACTTGCAACGCATGTTTGACACCTCAAATGATGACTATTTGCTACGTTTCTTACATGGTTGGAAACATCAAGATGTCTAGTTTACCCTCCATTTGGAATCGTAGCATTTGGACGTCATTTGCCCCCTGAACAAACCAGAAAACCAAAACCGTGCATTTTGCAGTGCAATCTGGACAGGTTCAAGAGATGAACTGTTTTAAGTAACCAAATGAATTCCAAATGATATGAAACCAATGGGACTTAAAAGCTAACATCCTGAACTTGATAATCATCCAAAAAACGGGCACCAAAATGTGCCTTAGGCCGAAGTAATAAGATAACAAAAAGCGGGTAAAAATCTGGATGAGAACCCGGGTGCATCACCGTGCGCCTTTTCCATCAAGTGACTCATGGCCGTGACTTTGGAGTTGATTTCTTGATTATTTTGGATCAATGAAACATTAGTAGACCTTGAGGATGGACCTCCATCATTCTCCCCTTGTTGGGAAGATTTGATCCTCAAATCAGAAAGGAAACCATCTGCTTCATAAGGGCTTAAATCAGCAACGTTAAACGTAGCTGATACTCCATAATCTCCTGGTAACTCTATCTTGTAAGCATTATTGTTGATCTTCTCCAAAATCTCGAATGGACCATCCGCTCTAGGCATCAATTTAGTTTTCCTTTTGGAAGGAAAACGTTCTTTACGAAGATGAATCAAAACCAAATCACCTGGCTTAAAAAGCTTCTCCCTTTTATGCTTGTTAGCTTGGGCTGTGTATGAAAGGGTAGTTTTCTCAATCTTGGCCTTTACTAACTCATGCAACTTCTGGATTTCTTCCACTCTAGTAGCGGCATCCGCACTTGGCTTTTGATCTAATGGTCGTGGCACAAGATCAAGTGGACTTAGGGGATCAATTCCATAGACCACCTTAAAGGGAGATAGACCAGTAGCCTTGCTTGGAGTCTTATTGTAAGCAAACTCAGCATGTGGAAGTAACAGATCCCAAGCTTTGATGTGGTTTTTAATCAGAACCCTTAATAAAGTACCAAGGGTTCGATTAGTAACCTCGGTTTGCCCATCTGTTTGTGGATGACAAGTGGAACTGTACTTGAGTTTGGTACCCAACTTTTTCCACAAAGTAATCCAAAAGTGACTTAAAAACTTCGTATCTCGATCTGAGACAATGGAACGAGGAATTCCATGAAGTCTCATAACCTCTTTGAAATACAATTCAGCAATATGAGTGGCATCATTAGTCTTGTTGCAGGGAATGAAATGAGCCATCTTTGAAAATCGATCCACGACCACAAAGATAGAATCTTTATTCCTTTGTGTTTTTGGTAAACCAAGTATGAAATCCATACTAACGTCTACCCATGGCAACATAGGAATAGGAAGTGGCGTGTATAATCCCTGAGGGAGCGAATGACTCTTCGCTATCTGACACGTACTGCACCTTCTAATGATGTCTTGAACGGCCTTCTCCATGCCTGGCCAATAATAATGTTCCCTAAGCATAGTTAGGGTCTTGTCTTCGCCAAAATGGCCAGCCAAAGATCCAGCATGGACTTCTCGAATTAACAACTCACGAGTGCTGCATTTGGGGACACATAACCGAGCACCTTTAAAAAGAAACTCTTCTTGAATTAAGAAGTCCCCTTTGGGATGTTTAGTACACTCAGAATATAACACCCCAAAATCTTCATCATTCTGATATAACGCCTTTAGATGCTCAAATCCAAGGATACAGGCATCTAATTGGAACATCAATAGATAACGCCGTGATAGAGCATCGGCGCCTTGATTTAGTTTGCCGGACTTATGCTTGATAGTAAAGTGAAAGGACTGTAGGAATTCCACCCATTTAGCATGGCGCGAGTTTAACCTGTGTTGGCCTTGAATATACTTCAAAGCCTCGTGATCTGAATGCAGAATAAACTCACTGGCAATCAAATAGTGGTTCCAATGTTCTAGACATCGAATGATGGCGTAGAATTTCTTGTCATAAGTTGAATATCTCTTCCTGGTATCACATAACTTCTCACTGAAGAAGGCCAAAGGGCGTCCTTCTTGAGTAAGAATGCCTCCAATACCAACCCCAGAAGCATCGCATTCAACTTCAAAGACTTTCTCAAAACACGGTAGAGCTAAAACCGGTGCTTGAGTTAGCCTCTCTTTCACTTCTTCAAAGGCTGCTTGGGCTTTAGGATTCCAAGTGAATGAGGAACCCTTAAGGACTTCAGTCATAGGAGCTAGAATAGTGCTGAAATTGCGTATGAACCTCCAATAGAAAGAAGCCAAGCCATGTAAGCTTCAAACGTCATGAATGCTCTTAGGAACAGGCCAAGTCCGAATTGCCTCAATCTTGCTTTCATCCGCCTTAATACCATCTTTAGAAACAATATAACCCAAGAAGGTAACTTCATGAGTAAAGAAGGTACATTTCTTTAGGTTCCCGAATAACTTCTCCTTTTCAAGAACGAGCATCACCTGAGTTAAGTGATCTTGATGTTCTTGCTCATTCTTACTGAACACCAATATATCATCGAAGTAAACAACCACGAACTTGCCCAAGTATGGTCGAAATACTTGATTCATTAACCTCATAAATGTACTAGGGGCATTAGAAAGACCGAAAGGCATGACTAACCATTCATATAATCTGCCCTTAGTCTTGAAAGCAGTTTTCTACTCATCGCCTTCCCTAATTCGAATCTGATAGTAACCACTCCTCAAATCAATCTTACTAAACACCTTAGAGCCATGTAATTCATCCAACATATCTTCAAGCCTAGGTATAGGGTACCTATACTTGATAGTAATTTTGTTTATGGCCCTACTGTCCACACACATCCTCATACTACCATCCTTCTTCGGAACCAAAAGAGCAGGAACAGCACATGGACTTAAGGATTCTCGTACCAACCCCTTGAATATCAGTTCTTCAACTTGCCGTTGAATCTCTTAAGTTTCTTTGGGATTTGTCCTGTAGGCTGGCTTATTAGGCAGAATGGATCCTGGGATAAGGTCAATATGATGTTGAATGTCACGCTTTGGGGGTAAGCCCAAAGGTATCTCTTCTGGAAATAGGTGACTGAACTGATTCAATATGACCTTGGCTATGGGATGGGATGGAAGTGGTGTTTGTGGCTCATCTTGTACTTGCAATATCCATTCTTTCAAGGCTTTGAACTCATGTTGAGAGGCCTTTAAAAGTGGTTCAACATATGTCAAAAGCAAGTCAGATTGATTTTGGCTTTTTTGTGGTTTCATTTTGTGAAGTTCGGATGGTGATATAGGATTCAGGATAATCTTCTTGCCATCTTTGGTAAAAGAATAAGTATTAAGATAACCATTATGCATAACCTTCCTGTCATACATCCATGGTCGTCCTAACAGAATATGACAAGCATCCATGGGGATAATATCACACCAAAGTTCCTCTTGGTAATTCTTACCAAGAGAGAATGAAATCAAGCAACGAGAGTTAACTTGTAATCCCTTGCCTTGATTTAACCATTGAATGTTGTATGGGTGGGGGTGTGCCGTGGACTGAAGGTTCAGTTTCTCAATCATATTCAATGAAACAACGTTGGCACAACTTCCTCCATCGATGATTAACGAGCACACTTTGCCTTGGACTGTACACCGGGAGTGAAAGATGTTCTCACGTTGTTCATCCTTAGCAACTCGTTGATTGCTCAATACCCTTCGAATTACTAGCTTCTCACCTTCATCTGCGTTTTCCACAAACTCCTCCTGATCATCTTCATGATCGCTCTCAGCATCTTCTGCCTTTTCCTCTTCTTTCTCCTCGGCAAATTCTCCCTCTATGGCTTCCCATTCAGCTAAGGGGACTACCTTTCGACTAGGACAATCAGAAGCAATGTGTCCTAAGCCTTGGCACTTGTAACACCTTCTTTGGCTTACAGGGTATGGGTTTGGACGTGGGGGGATTGATGGTGGTGGCCTTTGAGGAGCTTGGTTTTTGATGATATCCAATATGCATCTTTTATTTTATTTAAGGTTAAATTCAAGAGAAAAGTTATAAAACAAGAGCCGTGGCCATGGAACTCGCAAATTTTCTCTTTATTATGCGCAGTTCAAGGACTTTAGACGCCATTGAAGAAGTCCAAAGACGTTGCCAAAAACTTGCGGAAATGGGCGTCATGGCCCGAATCGGTAATACCGTCCTTCATTATTCACTTTCCCCACCCGAATTTTCCGATTTTGTGTGCACTTTGGCCTAACTAAGTGGTCCCACAACTTGAGGCTCCACATGGTTTTGAAGTTTAAGATCTCAGCTTTCAAACAAGACCAATTATGTTTAATTTGGACGTCGTTTGGTTGGGCTAAATATTACTCAAAGAAGACATGTCCTGCTCTAGTCCAGTTCTGATATAGGTGTAATGTTCGGTCCATAACTTTTGATCTACTTATCCAAATTGAGCAAATAAGCCCATTCTGCAAAATATATTTCCAGGGCTTTCCAACAAGCCCAGAATCACCTGATTTGGACGTGTGTACTGAGAGTTATGCTCAGTTGAAGTGGAGGCTGCTGCAAGGATTAAATGCTGGGCAAATGAAGAGACTTTTGTTACATGACATCATGTGGATGACATCATGCACGACTTGGAGTGTTCTAGATGGATGTCTTCAGCTGATTGGAAGCCTAGAATATTCTTTGTAACCTCCCCCACCCCTTTATGTTGAGTCTTTTCCATTTTCCAAGCCTTTCAATTTTCTAGTTTTAATTGCTAGGAGTTTTTAAGTCTTTTGGTTATCTTTGTTTAGCCTATAAATAGGTGGGTTATGTAGTTGCATTTGAATTCAAAGTTGTAAGCTTTTTCAAGAGTAGTACAAACACCTTGAGAGTGATTCTCATTTGTGTCCAAAAAAAAATCCCTAGTTCTATATCTTGAATTTTAGCAAGTTCAAGTGGTGTTCTAGGTTCTCTTTTCTTTTCC
The DNA here is from genome assembly GCA_029747015.1 of Carnegiea gigantea. Classification (NCBI taxonomy): domain Eukaryota; kingdom Viridiplantae; phylum Streptophyta; class Magnoliopsida; order Caryophyllales; family Cactaceae; genus Carnegiea; species Carnegiea gigantea. The sequence goes on along the minus strand of JAKOGI010002638.1, from coordinate 6,323 downwards.
AATTGGAGTGATTCCTTGGTGAAGACGAGAAGATTTGCCCAAGATCAAGTCCTTGAGTGGCTCCGCGAAGGATTATCTCAAGTGCAAGGTCTTGTTTATCCTTTGTTCTTTTTTGTTATTATTTTCATCCCATCTCAATCTGCCTTCCATTTTCTCTTTACTTTGGTTTAATTCTTATTTGGGTTTATTTGAGTTTGATTTGGTTCACTTACCCCCCCACATATACATCAATTGGTATCAGAGCCTAGGTTGCCTACTTGACCAAATTTCCAAACCCAAACGCATCCACAAATCAGCCTCATACACATCTGATCCTACCATGAGTTCTAGCATGAGCGTTAAAAGGTGTTCTAAGTGTCAAGGCTTTGGTCATGCACTCTCGGACTGCCCCAACAAGGAATTCATCACCTTGACCGAATGGGAAGAAGCCATGAAGGAAGAAAAAGAAGTTAGCTATCCATTTGTCTTAAAGGGAGAAGGTCTGATGTATCCTCAAGGAAAACCCAAGAGGATAGGAACAAGGGTGGGATGAAAGCAATGGGAGGTAACAACAAGGCAACTTTGAATTCACAAACTCCACCTTGAGCTGGGAAGGATAGAACCGGAACTAACACCTACCTTGGATACAGAAACACCACCAAGGTTTGATGTTAAGGCCCTTAACAACCTCTTGGATACAGAAACACCACCAAGAAGGAAGTTAAGACTCTTACTAGATCACCACTCAACTTGGCCAAAAGATGAGATAAGCTAGAAGAGAGTTTGCGGATTCAAAGGAGCAAAGCTCAACTTTCATTCAATAAACAAGCTTGAGTGTGGCCGGCCAAGCCTTGGGGGGTATTAATACAAGCTTTTCAAGTACAAGCATAGGCCTTAGGTTGCACTACAAGCTAAACTAAGCAAAATTACAAGGATCAAATCAAAGCATAAATGGGTAGATGCATCCTCCACTTGACAACTCTTCAATGCTCATCTTGAGGATGATGTGTCAACTTTAGGGACTAAAGGAAGCCTCCATTCAGCTGATGCACCTTATGCAAAGCTAGTTTAGGAGCTAAACTAGGTAGAAATCACAAAATCCAAACAACACAAAACCGGTTAGATTGAACCCGGCATGACACCTCATCTTTGCTGATCTTGAGGCTTAGGTGTCGACTTAGGGGCCTTTGGAAACTTCACTCAGCAGATTGGTACTCCTTAGGACAGCTCTTGCAAGTGGCTAAGCATGGATTAGAGCAAAAATCACCTCAATCATCTCTCCTTGTACCGGCTGGCCATGTACCGGGTAAAGGGATGGTTTGTGCAATGTTTTGGTGGATAATAGCTCTATATGTGTGTAATTTGGCTGAGTTTTTTTATGGCCATTTGATAATATTTTTAAATTACTTTCAAGCCATGAAAGTTTCAAACCAAATAGAGGAGAAAAAGTCCACCAACACAGTCCTTAAATTCGGACAGTCCAGTTTCTGGCCAGAATGTAGTGTTTGACTTGGCTTGAGGTTTTGAGGTACCAAATGATCTCCAAATGACTTGCAAGAGGTCTTGATGGAAAGAGCACTTCTTAAACTTAAACTTAGGCTTCCTGCAACCCCATTTCAGCCTTGGGAAGGTTAGGAAATTAGGTGCACAAAATCGGGTTTGTGCACGCCTGAAATTCCAGTTTTGACAAAAAGGTTCTCTTGTGTTCCTAGGCTGATTTCTTGCACTTTGGACGTGGAACTTGGACTCTTTGGGCTGCCTTGTGGGCCATGGATCATGCTAGGGGATGGACCTCCATCATCCTCCCCTTGTTGAAGAGAATTTGCCCTCAAATTGATAAGATGATCATCCTCCTCATAAGGGCTAAGGTCGGCTACATTGAAGGTGGCCGACACTCCATATTCACCGGGCAAATTGATCTTGTAGGCATTGTCGTTGATGCGCTCTAACACTTCAAAGGGCCCATCGGCTCTTGGCATCAACTTGCTCTTCCTTTTAGAAGGAAACCTTTCCTTTCTCAAGTGAACCCATACCAAATCACCGGGGTGAAACACCATCTTCTTCCTATGCTTGTTGGGACGGTCCTTGTAGGAGGCATTGGCCTTCTCTATCTTTGCCCTCACGGTCTCATGGAGCTTTTGGATCTCTTCAACTCGCTTGCTAGCCTCCATGTGAGGCTTCTCATTCATCTCCCTTGGAACAAGATCAAGGGGACTCGAAGGATCCAACCCATAAACTACCTTGAATGGGGACATACCCGTGGCCTTGCTAGGTGTTTTGTTGAAAGCGAACTCGGCATGAGGCAAGGCTAAGTCCCAAGCTTTGAGGTTGGACTTTACTAGCACTCTTAGAAGGCTCCCCAAAGTCCGGTTGGTGACTTCGGTTTGCCCATCCGTTTGAGGGTGGCATGAAGTGCTATACTTGAGCTTGGTTCCCATCTTCTTCCAAAGTGTCACCCAAAAATGGCTAAGGAACTTGGGATCCCTATCCGAAACAATGGATCTAGGGATGCCATGCAACCTCATTACTTCCTTGAAGTATAGATCGGCAATGTGGGGGGCATCGTTGGTCTTGGCACAAGGTATGAAATGGGCCATCTTCGAAAAACGATCAACAACCACGAAAATGGAGTCCTTACCCCTTTGTGTTCTTGGGAGGCCAAGAACAAAATCCATGCTTACATCCTCCTAAGGATGATTGGGAGTAGGTAAGGGAGTGTATAAGCCGTGGGGTAGGAGGTGGCTTTTGGCAACTTGGCAAGTGGCACATCTCTTCAACACATCTTGGATATCTTTGCTCATACTTGGCCAATAATAATGTTCCCTTAACATCATAAGGGTCTTGTTCTCTCCAAAGTGACCGGCAAGAGATCCTCCATGGACCTCACGTATGAGCAACTCTCTTGTGCCACACTGAGGCACACACAATCTCGATCCCTTGAACAAAAATCCATCTTGGACAAGGAAGTCACCTTTGGGATGCCGAAGGCACTCCTTGTAGAGCTCTCCCAAATCTTCATCATTCTCATAGAGGGACTTCAAATGCTCAAAACCAAGAATGCAAGCATCAAGTTGGAATAGCAATAAGGGCCTCCTTGACAAGGCATCGGCTCCTTGGTTGAGCTTTCCGGACTTATGCTTGATGGTGAAGTTGAAAGATTGGAGGAACTCTACCCACTTGGCATGCCGTGAGTTAAGTTTATCTTGCCCTTGAATGTACTTCAAGGCTTCATGATCGGAGTGCAAGATGAACTCACTAGCCACCAAGTAATGATTCCAATGCTCAAGGCACCTCACTATTGCATAGAACTCCTTGTCATAAGTGGAGTACTTTCTCCTTGAGTCACAAAGCTTCTCACTAAAGAAGGCTAAGGGCCGCCCTTCTTGAGTGAGGACTCCTCCAATGCCAACTCCCGACGCATCACACTCTACCTCAAACACTTTATCAAAGCATGGCAAGGCAAGAACCGGTGCTTGGGTGAGTTTGGACTTGATGGTTTAAAAGGCTTCTTGAGCCTTGGGAGTCCACTTGAACGATGCACCTTTGATAACCTCGGTCATAGGGGCCATAATGGTACTAAAGTTTCTAATGAACCGCCTACAGAATGAGGCAAGCCCATGGAAACTTCGCACATCATGAATACTCTTGGGGGTTGGCCAAGACCGAATTGCTTCCACTTTACTCTCATCAACTTTGATGCCTTCACTTGTGACAATGTAACCGAGGAAGGTTACCTCATGAGTGAAAAATGCACACTTCTTGAGGTTAACATAGAGCTTCTCCTTCTCTAGAACCTTCATGACTTGTGTGAGATGTTGAAGGTGCTCTTCTTCATTCTTGCTATAGATGAGGATGTCATCAAAATACACCACAACGAATTTGCCAATGAAGGGCCGGAACACTTGGTCATGAGCCGCATGAAGGTACTTGGAGCATTTGACAATCCGAAAGGCATGACTAGCCACTCATACAAGCCTCCTTTGGTTTTGAAGGCCGTTTTCCATTCATCTCCCTCTCTAATGAGGATTTGGTAGTAACCACTTCTCAAATCCACCTTAGAGAACACACTAGAACCATATAACTCATCAAGCATATCCTCAAGGTGGGGAATTGGATATCTATACTTAATGGTTATCTTGTTGATTGCTCGACTATCAACATACATACGCATGCTCCCATCTTTCTTTGGCACAAGGAGGGCCGGAACCGCACAAGGGCTCAAGCTCTCTCTAATGAACCCCTTATCCATAAGCTCATCAACTTGCCTTTGGATTTCCATGGTTTCTTTGGGGTTTGTCCGATAAGCCGGTTTGTTTGGGAGAATGGAACCGGGTATGAGGTCTATGTGGTGTTGGATGGTTCTTTGTGGTGGTAAGCCGGGGGGTATTTCTTCAGGGAAGACATGGCTAAATGTTCAAGGAGGGAAATGGCTAGGGGATGTGATGGTGTGGAGGTTTCGGATTCTTCAAGGGTGGCTAGGATCCACTCCTTAAAGGCCTTGAATTCATGGTGAGAAGCCTTAAGTAGAGGCTCACTCACGGCTAGAAGCATGTCCGAATGGTCATGGCTTGGTTGGGGCTTACTTTTGTGGAGTTGGGAAGGGCGTAATGGGGCAAGGGTGATCTTTTTCCCATCTTTGTGGAAGGTGTAGGTGTTTAGATAGCCATCATGTATGACCTTTCGATCAAACAACCAAGGTCTTCCCAACAAAAGGTGACAGGCATCCATGGGGATGATATCACACCACAATTCATCATGATAGTGCTTCCCAATTGAGAATGAAATCAAGCATCTTGAATTAACTTGCAACCCCTTACCTTGATTTAGCCATTGAATGTTGTAGGGGTGAGGATGAGCCGAAGCTTGAAGGCCAAGCTTCTCCACCATAGTTGAGGATGCCACGTTCGCACAACTCCCACCATCAATGATGAGGGAACACACTTTGCTTTGAATGGTGCAACGTGTATGGAAAATGTTCTCCCTTTGTTCTTCATGCTCTCCTCCTTTGGTACTCAAAGCTCTCCTCAATACAAGTAACTCTCCTTCATCCGCTTCCTCAATCACTTCTTCTTGTTCCTCTATGTAATATACACCTTCTCCTTCTTCCTCCTCTTCTCCCTCTTCGTCTCTTCTCTCATCCCACTCGGCCAAGGTGATAACCCTCCTATTTGGACACTCCGAAGCAATGTGCCCAAGACCCTGACACTTGAAACATCTCCTTTGGTCATTTGGCTTGGGGTTGGGACGGTTTTGGGAAGGTGGAGTCTTTTGTGGGGCTTGGTTCTTTTGTGGAGGTGGGGGTGTAGTAACCGTGGGTTTGGGAGGTGGATAAGAGCTCCCCTTGTTGAAAGGTTGGCTCTTAGGAAAGGGTTTGGGAGGTTCTCTTTTGTAGAGCTGGATTTCCTTTGTTGCTCAACTTTGTGGGCTAAGACACACACCTCATCAAAAGTGGTGTATTGTTGCAATTCCACCACATGGGCATACCTAGGATCTAACCCACCAAAATATCTCACTATGGTTTGCTCTTCGGGCTCTCTCAAGTCACACTTGATTAACAACTTCTCAAATTTCCTAGTGTACTCCTCAACACTCAAGTTCCCCTGGGTGAGATTGTGAAGTTGGGAATAATTGTCTTGTAGGTAAGATGGGGGTAGGAAATGGGCTTTGAGTTTGGTTTTCATCTTTTCCCATGTTTGAGTCTTTCCCTTCCCTTGCCTAACTCTCTTAGCACAAAGGTTGGACCACCAAAGAGAAGCATATTTACGAAGTTTAAGGGCCACAAGTTTTACCTTATTTCCCTCGGAAATATCTTTGTAGTCAAAGATTCTCTCAACGGTTTGCATCCATTCCAAGAACTCATCGGGGTCTAGCTTCCCTTCAAACTCTGGAATCTCCACTCTAATGTCTCCTTGGTGAGAGGTCGTCCGCCTTCCTCTTCTTGATCTTCCATAAGCCTCCTCTTCACTTGACGAGCTCAAGTGTGGGGCTTCTCTTGCTTCCGGTTCGGAGTCGGAGGAGTTCGAAGATCGGGAACTCCTAACCTCCATTCGTTTTTGCTTCAAGGAGTCTCCAAGTTGTCGCCTCAGATACTCGTTCTGACCTTTGATCTCTTCATTCTGTAGCTTCAAGGCCTCATAATTCCTCATGAGAGCCTCAAACTTTTCCTCCATGGTCATGCTAGTAGTGCTTGTGTTGAAACAAGCAGGAACTTCACGGCCTGAATGTGGCACGAGCGTGCTGTGAGGCACGGGGCGGCCGTGCTCTGGTTCTGGACGGGAGTGAAGTTGAGATGTTGCTGGAAAAGGGGTGGCACGGTCGTGCGACATGGCACGGGGTGGCCGTGC